>JABXWE010000136.1:0-96253 GCA_014611495.1 Limonius californicus
CCCCCCCCCCCCAAATCCAGACCGGTTGTCCGATGTGGTATTGTGGATTATTTCTACCCACCGGGGGCCTTTAGTTTGCGTTTTATAATTCCTTATATTAGTGTTGCTGCTTGAAGGTATTTGGGCATCAAACGCCTCGCTTGCCCACTGCGTGTTGGCGCGTTATATCAGCTGCCCACTATGGGTACAGACGCTGCTTGCAACGGCTTAATCTGGGCAGTCGTTGCTGCTGGTTTTGGTCCGCCCCAAGTATTTTATTTCTCCGGTACCCACCATATCTGGTGGGCATTCCCCTATTCGCCACCTGGGAAGGCGCGATGGGGAACCAGCAACCCCACACGGGGAAAAGAGATACTTATTGCAAAAACGAAACGTGTTCACAAATCGCTTTTCTGCGGTTTCGGCGAATTTGTTCTAAATCTAAATCTAAATCTAAAAAATTTTACAAATTCATTTCATACCGCCCGATCTATTCAAGCGTAAAATTTAATATTATATAATATTAAAAAATAAAATCTGCACAATGCTCAGAAATAATTTTACGATATTTACTGAATTTGATTGTTGCTTTGATTCATTAATGCATTTTTATGCCTTTTTGCGTTCTTCTGCCGATATTCAAGCCAAAGGTAATCAAAATTACACACATATATTTTACAAGGTGTTGTGTTTATTTGAATAAAATACATACCTCCAAACAGTGGAAGTTAATTTAAACATTTTCGCCAAACTACCATGGTGCCAACATATAATAATATTTTGTTGCGTCCAAAATCAATAATGAAGGATTTACAAGATGTGTCCAGACGGTTTTTATTTAGCGAAATTGATTAGCACGAATCAGTTTAAACACTGCAGTACGTGTCTACGGGCGGGTTTTCCATTATATTACGTAAAAGTGCAGTCGACTTTGTTATTTTCCATTAAATGTGTTAATTGTATTTGGCTGGAAACGATCAAGTTTCCTCAACTGTATGTACCAATCCCAGTAATCTAGTTTGGAATACATGAAACGAATCCGCTCTATTCTATCATGAATCACTGCAGTAATCTTAATCTCGCTTGCACCAATCGAGTTTTGTCCAGTCTTGCAAAGTAATTTATTGCTGCTCTGCCGTATGAAACTGTGGTTTGTAGCAACACGTTTCAAAGCTCCTCTTAATCCCCGTCAAAGATACTTCATCAGCGATATTCCATTACAAAACAGCAATTTAATCAGAGGATTTCTCTTCACATTGAACGCAGTTAAATTATTTTAAAACGGTGATAGAAGTTGAGGATTAGGTTGGAATATTCTTATAATACCCGAAAATTTAGAGTTCGAATCCAATTGTTTGTCACAGTGAAAAGTACTATTTCATTTCATGGATGTAACAATAGATGCATTTGAAAAAAAATCAGTATTTCTGCAATTTTCATTAAAATATGAATAAAAAATGTACAATCGTAGTTACATAAATTTATTTTTATTATTCTTGTTATAAATACCTGTTACATATTCAATACTTTTTATTTTGAATGTAAACTTTGGTTTTAGTTCCGAGTAGGTATTTAAAAAAACCAAGCTGGATTCGTACACTGACAGATATTTCCTATTTATCCCGTAGGCGGATAGGATAGTAAGGCGTAGACAAATGGAAGTTGTAGTTGAATTGCAAGTCTTTGTTTTCGTTTTTCTGTTCAACCAGCTTCGTCGAAATACAATGCGATATTCTATTGTTTCCGCGGTATTCTCTAATAACAATCGTTTCGAATAAGACAGTTTAGGCTTCCGCGTATCTGCAATTTAATTCCTATAAGGAATCGCGTTCGAATAAGTCTGGGTGCATTTTCTTGAAGCAGGAAAACACTACTGGAAGAATCAGCGGGAAAACTATTTGCATTATTTTTACATATTCAATTTAGAGACGGAGCACAATGACTTTGTATTTTTGCGTTCATGATTCCCTGCAGATTAAATGAATTTCTTAATTAATTTTAGGGATATTTTGCAAAACTATTTCCTTATTGAATTTCTAGCTGCTCTACAATTCTTATTATAAAAGTATATTTATACATAGGTAGAAATAAGTAATATTAAATGAATTTGTCAAAGCACTAACGATTTCATAAGCAGATGCAATAAAGCATAGTTCGTCAAATATTTGCTGTTAAAATGCAAATTGTTTGTTCCAAGGAATTTCATTAAGCTACTATTTCTATTATAACGAACTTCTATTGTTAAAACGTACCACCGTCTGCCGACAAAAGTATATTGCGAGATTTCAGAATTAATTAAAGGTCATTACAATTAAAATTTATTCTTGTTTAGTTTATTTTAAAAACCAAGTCAAACTTTGCTGGTGATTGTACTGTGTTAGCAAGTATCGTTTTTAAATAATTCTAACGCCGAAAACATATTTTTAAATGTAAAAGCAGAAATCAGTTTCCACACTTTGTAGCTACTGATATCTTAAACTTACTGGCTCAAAACACACAAGGATTTTGTAATTTTAACTTTTGGAGGAGAACCAGACTTTATTACTCTGTATATTATTTATGTTAAAAAAAGTAGTAAAATGTATCAACGAATGTGAACCCGTGGGCTACTTGCTACGTTTTGTATGGTAGATTAAAATTTTTTTAAATATTTTGTTCGAAAGTGTAAAGTATGTATACACAGGACTGCATGAAAAACGGTCAGAGCTGTAACTTCGTTATTTCTAATCATAATAATATATAATAAATGAAACACTAAACTGAATAGTTTGAAGCATACTATAAGCTGACATTAATAAATAATCTTTCGCAATTTCAAAAATTTTCGAAAAACGATAGTAAACTTTTTATTTCTTATGGTCGCCATATTGGATTTTTGGACAAATTGTGTTGCTAACTGTCCTTAAATACAGCAAACATGTTATTGATTTAACGATAACGCGATAACAAGTTCAAAAACACTGCGATTATTTAAATTGTTCAAAATGCTCGCAGTTATTTATGATGCAGAGGTTAGTCCCTACATTAACTTCGTCCAAGCATTTTCGATCTAGAGGCGTAGGTGTCTGATATTTTCCATTGGGCTTACATACACAACATCTGTTACGTGGTCTCACAGAAAGTAATCCATAGGCGTTAAGCATGGCGATCGTGGAGGCCAGCGATCAGGCCCAAACGTGTCAAGCCATGAATTTGGAAAACGTGCATCTAAATAGTTTTGAACAATGCGAGTGTTGTGAGTACTAGCTCGATCTTGCTGATACCACTCATCATTTTGAGGTGTTCCCAATAAAAATTCATCTAGCATATCTTGCAATTTTATTCGTAAAAAATTCAAATATCCAGGTCCATCTAAACGTTCATCGATGTAAAATTGAGCTGAACCGCATTATCTAAAAGACGGAAACAACAGCCTCTCCGTTGAAAGAATATTCGGCCTAGACTCTCTTATTATTAAAATAAGTTCATACAATCTTTCTCTTCAATAACGATTTTATAAATGACTTACATATTTTTTTAATGTCAACGTGTTTCTTGTAAGAAGAAGGTTATGTTGGTTGCCAATTTGAAGAGCTAATTTTTTGTTTACTTAACGGTGTGAAAAAACAAATGGCGACCTTAAGCAATAAAATAAAAATCGTTCCTCGGAAGTTTCTGAAATAGAAAAAGATCGTTTAATGTCAGCTTATAGTATATTTTCAATCATTATATTTCGCATTTCATTATATTGGAAGATTCGTTTAAACATGTTTTCTATGACTGTGTCACACAAATCCATGTCAATTTCGCGGATGACGCGACGATTATTGTGTTTGAGCTCAGCAATCGTTCAAAGTTTTTCAGCGTAGACTTTACTTTTAAGAAAACACCAAACGAAAATGTCCAACGGTGTTAGGTCGCAAGATCGCGAAGGCCAATTTATGTCGTCAAAATGAGAAATACCATGGCCAAGAAACTTAGTTTACAATAACTCCCGTGTTTTCTCCGTAGTTTTGAAAGCAGTGCCATCCTGCCTAAACCATATCTTGTCCAAGTCCATTCCGTTCAATTCGTGTCAAAACAGTTGTCTTCCACCGCCAGTTTTTAAAAAAGCATGCCTTCCCCGTAAACTCTTACGGGCCAAACGAGCTTTTTTGTCGACCCGCAATAAGAAAGATGGAAAAAAGCCTACGGCTAAACTCAGAGGAGTAGAGGTGGTTCACAAGAAACGATTACGGGAGGGAAATCGTACGTAGTTGTGTACAAAGTAGGTCAAAATTAGCGGGTGTCGCCTTCCAAATCACAGTTGATTGTAGGTCCTCGTGGAAGGCCGAGAAGCCAACAGCTCACGGGAATCGGACTCACCTTTATTGTGCCTCCTCCTGTATATAAAGCTTACAAAGTTCATGCACGCACCAATGAAAATACACAGAAATAAAAGATATGGTGGATTTTAAGACAAATATAATTCTACTGTTTGAGATTGGTGACACACATAATACAGACACAAAGATTACATTCAAAATGGTAATAATTATAGATTTAGAACATGAGTAGTTGGAACGTTCGAACAAGCCCCTGGCTTGCGGCATTTACTTTCCCAACGACTGTTTTGCGCAGCCAGTGACGGTCAAGTTTACAAAAATTACAATTTATAATTGCATTTTAGAGTTAACAGAAAACAGCCGCAGCATCGGCACATCCAGACGGTTACAGCAAGGGATTCAATAAGAATCTGTAAAAGACAATCAGCAAATGCGCAATAAATTGCCCTTCCAAGGGTTAAAATTCCAGCGTGTTTTGTTAATCCGACACTTGTCGATGGTTCTGTTCACCCCACGGTGATAACAGCGATACGAAAATTAACGCGATGGACACCCATCGAAAACCCAAACCGCCCCTGCAGTATTTGATTTCGGCGCTGAGATCTTCGCAAACAACCGGGTCGAATGGAGATGTAAACTCGACTCACGAAAGAACGAAACGGGAACACCCAACAGCTTGAGGATTTCATCATATTGCGATATATGTCGCAAGAATTCTAGAACAATTTAACACGTAGGGCCCAAGTGCAGGAAATTCCCAGCAAACGTTCACGGTCAAGCGCGTTGTCAAAATATTAATCGGCATTTCTCCATGATAACAACAAAAGGTCCTCTAAAACTGTATATGGGAAATAATAATATAGTAATTGGCTACAGAACGGCAACTAAAGTGAGACTTTAATTCAGATGAAACGGCAAAATCAAACAAACATAACAAAATAATTCGAACATTTTGAGCTCCCCAAAAATAGCACGTATTTTCGCTGTTCGTTGTTCTACTGTACAGCGTTCCACGACTAATTTTTCATGTCTTTAGACTACAAATGACAAATTTCAACTTTCAAAGTCAAATTTATGCAAAATGGTGGCACATTTAAAACTATCAATTCTTATTGAAACACTCTTTATGACTGTACATATTTTTAGGTTGCCACAAATAACTGTTGGAGTCCTAATATTTGCTAAAAGTAGTAAGGGTGTAGTATTGTTATGGGCCGATGGTCCCCTAGAGAGCTAGTGGTTAATATATTCAAGAGATGTTTTAGTTGTCACGCATTTTCTGGCTAGTTATTTAGACGGTATTAAATGCTACTACAACAGTAAGATCTTTGCGACCGCTATTTCTATTTATAATTCCACTCACATAACAGATAAATGAATTGTGTAAAGTGATATAATATGCAGTATATAAATATGCATAACTGCCAATTAAACGCGTAAATGTTTCTTTCCCAAATTAGCATTTCGCCGCAGCTGGGTTTATTTTACGAAAGCTGGGCTGGGTTAAGAGTTTTTTTCTTATCTGCAACTCACCGAATTTAAAAATATTAAGTGGCTACATAATCCTTCACATACATTAAATGAAAGCCTTAAAGTACTAACTAATACAAAAGTTTATATAAAAATTGAAAACGTAGTTATACTTAAACAATACAGCAACTCACTCACTCTCATGCAAATTTCAAGAACTTTGATTAGGGGTTTAGCTTTTGTTGGACGCTTACGTTTGTCCCCTTTTCTGACAATATTATTACTTTACTTTAGTCGAGTAAAGTTTCTATTGATAAATTTGTTTTAACAGTTTCATAATAGTTGAAAGAGTTTACACTATCGTCATTTATCTAATTGAAAATCAATCCCTTTCAAAAACATCTGTTGCTTTTAATAAAAAGTATGTCGATAAACATATATATCACAAGTACTTAATCGAATTGGTTGTAAAATTTAGATAAGCTGTAGCTAATAAAACGCGTCAGCAGTGCAGAGCATTAAAACAAGCAATTTAAATTGGATTTTTGAATGAAACTTTTTTCAATCCAGCTGAATCTCTCCATAAAGTATATATTACTAATGCAAGTAATGTTGCTCTATTTTGCAAAGTGTTGAAAATGGTAAAGTGTAATCATTACATAACATGATTGCCAAAATTGAAGTAAAGACGATTGTAGACAAAAATACGATATGCAATAGGAACAACGAAAAATAATAACTTACTATACGAAGATGAAGTGCTATCACAAAATTGAAAGAAAATACACTTCTGCTACTAAACACGTTAAATCAGCGTCTACAAAGAAAGGATAAACTAAAAAATTAGAAAATTATAGAGCAATTGCCATTCCTTTCCAAACGTAGAAATCACTTGCTTCAAGGTAATAATATACTGACTTGTAATTTAAATCAATACCAACCTTGCGAACAAGCTGGTGGTAAAAAAATAGTGACCATACAGAAATTGTAAGAAAGCTCGTAGAAAAGGCTAAGGAGTATTAAGTTACCATCATGCTTTGAGTTACTGACGTTAAAAAATAGTTTCCCTCTAACAAAACGGCAGTTGTTTTGAGTTTATTTGAAAACCATAAGATTGGACTGTACAGCGCTCGGCAGTTGAAAGAATCAAGTAATGAAAAAATTAACCAAAACAGAAACATGAAGCTATCCGGTGTTAGTAAGATACAGTAAGAAAAACAATAAACATAGAATTATCAATGGAAGAAACAAATATAACATTACAAGACAGTTGAATAAATTACCGAGTACTGAATAAAATCATGGCATAATTTAAAAATACCTTACATTTTTAAAACATTCAATGAGCAGGATATAATGCAAGAAGGTACGACATGAGTTGAATGATATTAGTTATTCACGAGATCTAAAAGGAGTCTTGTATGAGATGGTCGAACGACATTGAAAGAGTTACGGACTATGACTGAATACGAAAGACCCGACATATGTTAATATAATGTGATATCGGAGAGGTCTGCACCCTAAAAACTGAAATATAGACATATAATGAATTAAATATAAAAGGTGATGAAAAAATAGATGTCATAAATTTGATAGCGGGTTCTACATGTAAAAACATATAAAACGGTGCAAATAAACTTATGTCTTCTTGGTAAAAATTGATGTTATCAATTTTCTTCCGAAGAAGTTTAATGTTTTATTAGTAATAAAGTTACCAAGTCACATTTGGGTAGACAAACACCACATAGTTTTTTTAAAGCATGTGTTACGGGCCAAACGAGCTTTCTCGTCGACCCGCAACAGGATAGTTGGAAAAAGGCCTACAGCTTAGCTCAGAGGAGTAGGAGAGGTTCAAAGAAACCGCTTACGGCAGGAAAATCTTTGTAGTTGCGGACAGGGTATGTCGAAATTAACGGGCACCACCTTTCAAATCACAGCAGATTACCAGTTATTGTGGAAGGCCGAGAAGCCAGCAGCTTACGGGAATCGGACTCACCTTTATTGTGCTTCCTCTTGTTTATAAAGCTTCCAACGTTCATGCACACACAAATACAAAATATACAACAATAAAAGATGTAATAAATTTCAAAACATATACATATAGTTAAACGATTGAAAATAAATGACGATACAAAAAATGACAGCAAATGGTGACATTATAGTTCAATACTTCTTCTTCTTCTTGGTGTCAGCTTCTCGCTCGGAGGTTGCTGATCAACATGGCGATCCTAATTTTTGAAAAGGCTGTACGGAATAGCTGTTCAGATGAAAGCCCGAACCATACTCATAGGTTGCACAACCAAGAAATCCTCCGACGGCCGACACTTCTTCGTCCAATTATTTTTCCCTGCATGATAAGCTGCAGGACTCTGTATTTACTATTACGTGTGATATGGCCAAGGAACTGTAACTTCCTTTTCTTAATGGTGAATAAAACCTCCAATTCTTTGCCCATTCTTTCTAGGACTTGTTGGTTTGTAGTGTGCGCCATCCAGGAAATTTTTAGCAAGCGCCTATATACCCAGAGCTCAAAAGATTCCAGTCTCTTTGTGGTTTCCTTGTTCAAGGTCGGACAAATTTATATATCCTTTCAGGGTATTACAGTAAACAATAGCTGTAGGGTTTTCTACCTCCATTCCACGTCTTTTCGCAGTTACTTTAGAATTGTCATGTTTTGTACTGAGAATCAAGACATCCCTTTTGTCTTTCCACTTGATGATGATTTGAAAGAGCGAGATCTAGGACGCGGTTTACCAAGCATGTCTATGCACTTAGGCCACATTTGGCCCATTGTACACCCTAACTAAGAATTTTGCCTATCTGGGGTAATTCCAACTCCAGTAGTGATTTTTAACGTGTCACACATCGCAGTCTTTCCACTTACTAATCACACATCCAGTATTACTTTGTTGGCTAGCAGTCTGTCCAGCGGTCAATTTTGCAGTTATCACGTCTTATTTTAATGATTTTTGCTCGAAGTTCCAACTAAATGCGTTTCTCTGTTTGTCAATTGTTGTGCTAGTGCTACACTAGTGTAATAATTATCGGTGCATAGCGTTCTCCCACTATCCAAACAACCTTCCATAAGAGACATCACTACATTTGATGATACAGGTTGATTACTATTATGTATTTCTTTTCCACAATACACTTTTAGGTCATATGTGTATCCGCGGCTGAGATAAAGTTTGTACAATTTAATCCCAAACTTATGACATTTGTTTTTTATGTATTGACGGAACATTAGTCTACCGCGAAAAGGCACTAATGTTTCGTTAATACACACTTCTTCACTACGCGTCACTAGTACCTAACTTGAACCTTTCTATAAGATGTCCGGTTAGGGGATTTAATTTGTGTAGACGACTAATCGAAGGCGCTTCATTATTACGCAGGTGAAACATTTTCAGTAAAATTTCAAAATGATTTCTCGATAACGTTTTGCAGATTTAATTCTTGAACAGGGGTCTTCCTCGTGCCCAGTGGTCCCTCAGTTGAGGAAATCTACACAAACCCATCCAGAAAATTATTCCCAAAAATGTTTCCATCTCTTTAGTGTTAGTATCTTTCCATTTTGTTGTTCGAAAATAACGCTGTTGAGGGTTTCCTAAGCACTGTAATGCATATTTGTTAGTTTCGTTTACTATATGAGAAATTAAAAAACAAACAATCATAGAAGGGAAGATAGACGGAAAGAGAACTAGGGGACGTCCGCGCAATCGATATATTAAACAAATTATGGATAACGTGGGCGTGCGTAACTATGAAGAAATGACGACAAAATCTCAGGGAAGACGAGATTGGTAACATGCGGCAAACCAGTCAAGAGACTGAAGACTAAGAGAGAGATGAGAAATTATGTCATCCGTAATAAATAATTTGTAAAAATCATATGGCATGACGGGATTCTTATTGTTGATAATTTCCATGTTTACACCAGCGTTGTTTACAACATCGTCAATTGCGCGAACAACGACGGATGGGACATCTGCGACATTATTGTCGTCATCGGAGGTTTCATCAGATAAATCAGCAGCATGGAAATTTACAGGTTGTGAACCGCTTTTTTTTAAGTTAATGGGTTTGAAATTTTGGCTAATAATGTAGGTTTTCTAACATTATTGGATTTTTTTACCACCTGAACTGTTTATAAGAACACTGTTGTGACTAAAGCAGCTCATGACACAATGACTTTATGTAACGAAAATTGTTTTAATGTCATACCGTTTCGACGTTTAGCCTGTGAAATACCGTCACTCACAGCAGTGGCGGCTCGCTAAGTGAAGTAGGTGAAGTGCCTCAGCACCTAAAATTTTCATTCAAGGGCGAATATTTATTTAAATTACATAACAAATTATTTATCGGCATTACATCTATTAGGAGTCGTTTATTTATGGCATACATACTCGTAGATACAATAAGCTTAGTGAAAACAAACAAAAATTTAAATTTTAAATGCAGTCCGTCGAGCGTCGACCATAAAAAGCCTTACTTACAACACTCGTGCAGTTGTAGTGAAGAGTCGACCTCAAACGTATTTTAACTCTGCACTTATACCTCTGTTGCCATGGTAAAGCCTACGTCAATATCTACAATTGGTTCGCGGTGAATTGCGCAAGTGAAGTTTTCACTCGCAAGCAACCACAGAACTTCATATTGCGTCTTTTTTATTTTATTCGTTCGTATATGAATTATATATAGTTAATTGGTAACTATTACTATTGTTGATTGTGTTGTGCGTTTGTACTCGTATCGTGTGTGTTTCTGTTTTGGAAAGGTTACTTTTATACGTAGATAATTACCAGGAGAACCATGAATCCTATTAATGACATAGTGTGCAGCTTCTTAGAGGCGCCATTCAGCCATAGGAAGGAAGAAGATAAAAAAGACGTTTTAAATCAAGGGCGACCTACAGTTGGTTGACAATTTCCGCGAAAAAAGACTTAAAAGGTAGTGGAAAATCATATATATAATCTTAAGTTTAAAATTTATTGGTTCAGCGAATACAAATGGTTATGTAGCAGCCCAATACCACAAAAATTATTTTGTTGGCCTTGCTTGCTCTTTTGTACAAAACAGTCTGTCTGGAACAGGGAGGGATTTGCAGATCTGTTAAGTATTATAAGGACGTTACATAAACATGCCGACTCTAAAGATCGTTTAATATGTGCATTGAAGTTAAAGAATTTTGAGAAAAATCAAAACACCATAGGGGATGCTTTAAAAGAAAACGCGAGACTTTTAAAGCACAATTTAATGAAAATGTTCGTTTAAATACACTTTTCCCCCAAACAGTTATCGACACAGTTTTGTATTTAAGCAAGCAAGAATTAGTTTTCGCGGACACGGCGAAAGCAGTGACTCAGCAAATCGTGGAAATTTCAAAGAACTTTTAGCGTTATTAATATCAAGAAGTCCGATATTATAAAAAAATTAAAAATGATTTTACTGGTGACTCTAAAATAAATCAAACTGAATTAGTTTATTGCATCTCCAATTACATCGATGATTATGTCAAGGACGAAATGAACAAAGCTAATTTTCTTTCCATTCACGTTGATGATACTACTGACATTACTCAGACTTCTCAATGCACAGTAATAATAAGATTTATTGTTTCCGGAGATAAAGTAGTAGAACGCTTTCTCGGTTTTCATAACGTAAGTGGAGCAATTTGATTTCGAACAAACACTAATTCACCAGTGTTACGATGGCGCAAGTGTAATGTCGGGACATTTAAATGGTCTTCGACAGAAAATAAAACACAGGCTGCCTCAAGCTATTTTCGTGCACACCATTTAAATCTTGTCCTACAGCAAAGCCTTAAAAAAGATCACAGTGTCGAATTTTCTTTGAAAGCCTCAGTGGAATTCCTTTTTTTCATCATTCTGCGAAACGAACCTACACACTTATTTCAACAACCACAAAACGTATAGCAACTATTACAGAAACACGATGGTCGTCCAACTCTAAATTAGTTAATGTAATTGTTGAAGACTGGATAAATTAAAAGAAGTATTTGAATTGATAATGACTTCTGAATCATCAGACAAAAAATCAATTCAGCCTGCAAGAGGATTTTTAAACGATTTCAACAATTTTCAATTCACATTTTTACCTGTAGTATTTAATGATATTTTCTCTCTCACTGACATATTATTTGATGTTCTCCAAAAGAAATCATTGGATATTAATTTTTGTGTTACAAAAATAAATAAAACTATTGAACTATTAAAAAGGAAAAGGAATGACGATTTCTTTGATACACTCTTCGAAAAGGCCAAGGAAATAGAAATAACACAAATCGATATTTCTAAGCGCCCTACGCGGGAATACGCCAGTCCTACAAACAATGACAGGAGAAAATATAGAATTTTGTTTTATGAAGTACAGGATCACATTGTAATGGAAATGGAAGTAGTTTCAAGACTGCGATAAATTACAATTCATATCTTTGGCTAATACTACGAAATTCGAGCAATATGATTCGTGATTTCCATCTAAAGCATAGGTTCCCAACCGACTCCGGTTCTTGAAATCAATAATGTAACCCATAGCTTTCCAACTTTTTGGGTCCTAGCCCACTTTTTCAAACAGTGATTCGATGGCGCCCCTCTTAGGTAAAGTATACTATATTATATATTGAAAAACAAGGACAGATTTTTAAATTTATTTTATTAAAAGTTATTAACAATATTGGTGTATTGCTCAAAGTTTGGTTAACAAATATATATTATTAAAAAAATTAAAATAATACCATTAGTGAGAACGCTCAGTTTGGTGTAATGACACTAATTCTTCGATGTTTGGTGCCATGTGTCCCATCAGCAATCTTAAATAGCCGCGTTCCACTATTGACAATCTGTTTCTTTTCTTTGTTAGTAAATTGCTGACTACGGTAAATCCTCCTTCGGCTAAATATGATGATGGAAATGCAATGAAAAACTTCTTTGGTGCAGCCAATAAAGCCGGATATAATGCTGTAATTTGCCTTTGAAACGAAAATTCTTGATTTCCATTTTTTATTTCAATTTTAACTCTACATTTATTGACAATTCTATCAACTCCTCTTGCAGTGTAACGTTTAATGAACCTGTCAAAACATGCACAGATTCGATATTATGCACGTGTGTTAATCTTGTCATGACCTGCGCAAACTTGTGAATCTAAACTTTGTTGATCGAGCCGGAACATACACATACTGTGATGCTCCGGGTGGTGCACTGCGCATGCTGCGACTTGCTCATTTGCATACATAAACATACATTCATAAACACATTCCCAATAGTTTTTGCTTTGATACAACAAATGATTTACATTTAATAAATAATGGAAATTTACAATCTCTGGTGGATGAGTTTAATGAAACTTTCATTAAAATAGGTAAAGAATATAATCAACTTAGAAGAATAAATAAACCATTAATAATGACTGAAGAAGATGAGAACCATTTTGAAAATGTCACATTTGTAGAAACGAAATTGAAGGGATAAAGGTAAGAGATCATGATCATATGACTGGCAAGTATAGAGAAACCACTTGTAATAAATGTAATATAAATTTAAAATTAGCCAAGTTTGTTCCAATATATGTATATTCATAATTTAAAATATGACTCAAAATTATTATTGAGATGGATTTTTAAATTGAGAAATATTCATATGAAAGGAAAGAAGAAAGATTTAAATATAATTCCAAATAGAAGCGAAAACTATATAACATTCTCTGTTAAAGTAGTTGTTGATCAATATAACCAACAATAAGATTACGATAATTTGTTGTAAACACAGTACTTTGTGATCGTACACACTCTGCGCAGCCAGTGTTGCCAGATGTGGCGATTTGTAGCCAAACCGGCGATCTCAAATTACAATTTGCGATGAATATCTGTGTATGGCTATTAGCGACCAAAACCGGCTATAAAACAATTGTTAATTAATAATTCATATTTGTGAACGTTTCTCTAATTTTTTTCTAAATATTTGTTTGTTTCCGTTTCTGAAATATTTGACAACATTGTTTAAAACGCGTCCCTAAATTACATATAATTAGCCACAAAAGTTATGTTTCATGTTGGCATTGGGATTTTTGATTGTTTTTTATTTTTGTTTGTTTATTGAAATGAAAATTATTTTTTGTTGGGTTTTCATGTAACTATAATATTGATTTTATTTTGTTTTAAAAATAAAGGCAATTGAAATCAAAGTTTTCTATTATTTTCCAGTATTTTTCAATTTTCACGAAAGATTTCTTTATTTCGGCGATATCGGCGATGCCAAAATGGCGGCGGCCATTTGAGAAAATCTGGCAACCCTGTGCGCAGCCGCATTGCTGTCAAATGTCAAATTGCATGTCATCGTCAAACATAAACAGAGACTCTGTACTTCAGCAGAGTTTAATCGAAGATTATAAGTTTAATCTACCTACCTAAAGTGTGAAATGACAGAATGGCGATGTAAGTTTATGTTATTACTAAATAATGATAATATATGTTTACAATCATTTACAGTTGATTATCTTCGAGTGGCCTGTCCAAGGCAGGAACCGTTGCAACAACAAGTATTGAATATTTTCCAAAGCATTACACCTCCAGACTGCCAATTCAGGCCAACGCGAATATGGAGTCGCCAAACCGGAAAGAAAAAAGCACCATGTTTATGGTGCGTTTTATACACAGCGCAAAATAACGAAATAAAATGTTTACCAGGGAATCAAGCTAAAGAATTGAGAAAAAAATTAAGTAATTTTACACCACCGAATGCAAGCATCATCGAGCATGAATTCTACCAAGATGATGCTCTAAATGACCATGGGTTGATGATGGTTTGGAAGGTTTGGTGCGAACATGTTCTGAAATGTCATAAACTGGACAAAACTCATGAAGAGGAGCTACCAATGGGTAGAATATTATAGATTATTATACAAATTTATTTAATAATATAAGTTCTTATTGTAGTATGCATTTATTTGTTTGTAAGAGGCATTTTCATTGCTTTATGATAAAATTTATATACCTATGTTTAATTAATATGTTTAATGGGTCAAACGGGTAGAATATTATAGATTATTATACAAGTTTATTTAATAATTTAAGATTTAAATTTAAGTTCTTATTGTAGTTTGTATTTATTTGTTTGTAAGAGGTATTTTCATTGCTTTATGATAAAAATTTATATACCTATTATGTTTAATTGATTTCACATTTGAGTGAATTGATTTCATATCGTCAAAAATTACCCAAAGAATTTATAGAAAAACATCAAGATAAAGTTGATTGGGAAGATATATACAGTTTGGCAAAACCAGTATAGAGACCAGGACGAAGATATAAAAAGTATATTAAATCATTAACAAATGAAAAATGTGTGACTTACAATTCAGCGAGGCACTAGTCAAAGACGCACTAGCTCTGTTCTGGGACACTTTATGAGTTAACTGTGTGTTCTCCATTTAGTTAGTTATTTTTTATACAAACGGATCGAAATGCCTTGAAATTCAGCACAGCCTCATGAGCCGAAGGCGAATTTTAACTATTTTAAAAATACCTTAAATATAGGTTGAAATGCCTTGAAATTTTAACTTTTTTTGAAATATACCTTAAAAACAGGACAGAATCCTTAAAATTTTACCTTTTTAAATTTACCTTATAAACAGGGCAGATTCCTTAAAAAAGTGTTGTGTGCTGAACAGGCTCATACGATTTTGTTCGGTAAATCTTTATTATAGCTGATATTTTTTGTCTAGAATTCGTTTAATTATGATTAATTTTAATAATTATGCAAACTATTGATTATGGACCTAAAAATCATTATGTACGGGCTCTCTTTTTTTTCTTTTCTAAATGGTACGTCCCAAAAATTGGGTTGCATCAAATAATTTTTATAATAACAATTTCTTTTCAATTTATGAACCAATTGATAGAGTAAATACGTTTTCTTTTTTATAAATTCTCTCGATAAACAAACTTCCAATATTATGTCCCCAAACACCATATTTTCGTTCGTTTTCATAAATTTTCATATAGCCATCTCGAATAAATAAAATTAAAGTCATTAATGTGAATTAATCTCGATTACACCAAAATCCTTTGTCTTTAATAGTAAATTTCATAGAAATAGGATCACCTTCCCACCTCTCCCAAATTCTAGTAACCAATCATCTACCCCCAAAACTCACCCGCGCTCCAAGTCATATGCTAATCCAAACCCCTCGCCAAATCATAATAATCAGAGCCAAGAGCCAACCTCTCATAACTTCAATACTAAAAACACTTCTAGAACTACTAACACCATACATGGATAAAATCAAAGCAGCTCTAATCACGCTCCTAACAACTCTAATCAATAATGGCCCTTAGACAACGAATTTATTTTAACTTAACAATCGCCAGTTGGAATGCTGACGGCATCAAACCAAAACGTTCAGAACTAATCAACTTCTTAGCGAACAACATTGATATCGCATGTATTAGTGAAACCCACCTAATTCGAACTGAAAAATTTAGTATACCAGGATATGCAACCTTTAGGCACGACAGAACAGCCCTTATAGCTTCAGGAGGAGTGATAATTATAGCAAAAAAAATTATCAATATGTCCTTTACCAAACCAAAATCTAGTAAGCGTAGAAGCTGTAGAAGCCGTCCTTCAACTAGCAAATAACAGAATTATACGAATAACAAGCATATATAAACAACCAAACAAGCCCCTTTCAGAAACTATTTAGCCACCAAGAGCCAACATATGTTATCGGCGACTTAAACTGCAAAAACAAAATTTGGGGCTGTAGAGTTGACAACCCAAACGGTCATCGGCTATTCAACTATGCCACTACAAACGCAATACAAATATCAGCCCCAGACTAGCCCACAGATTACCCTTATCGTAGTGATCACCTACCCAATATTTTGGGTATAATCCTACATAAAAATGGAGCGACTCCTCTGACACAAACAGTCACAGCCGACCTTGACTCGGACCATAGACCGATAATTATCTCTTACTCAGCTTCACCTCACCTTGTTGACAAAATTCCAAGACTCATCAACGGCCGAATAGACTGGGAAATTTTTCAACAAAAATTGGACAGCATTATCCAATGTCCAATCTTACACACTCGAATAGAGATAAACAATGCAGTTACAAATCTTCAAGACGCTATCAAGCTGTCAATTCAAGAAGCCATAACAATTCAACGACATCAGAATAAACCAAACCACCTCCAACCACCTAGGGACATCTTGAGATTAATACAGGAAAAAAATAGTATCAGGAGTGCGACTCCTAGCTCCAGCAGTGCCTTTCCGATGAAACAACAACGCGGAAAGTTTCTACACAAATTTCAAAACGCGTTCTGGCTGGAAACTTCGTTACAGGTTACATCCAGCTCTATTTAAAAAATTACGTTTCTTATCTAATAACGAAATTTAAATAAAGAAGGTTGATTGTCTGAATTGAAATTAACATATGGCTTCGTTTTTTCTTTTTCTTTGGTTTGTTTCTCTTCTTTCTTACATCTGCAACAATTTTTTCATCCTCAGCTTGAGATTTTTCAACAGACTCACTGGCTTTGTCGTGTCTTACTTGTTCTTTCAAAGTGTCATCATGAAAATGCTTTTCTTTTACAGTTTTATATAAATTAATGTCATAACTGACTAAATAATATAAAACAGTAGCGATTGCTGGAATGTACTCAATAAATCCACCAGTATTTCCAAATTTATATGGATGGTTCGGATCTCGATAGTATTTTAATAATTATTTACTTAATTTTGGATTCCTTTTTAAAATTTCCGTAGCCATATTTAATTTTGATTCCATTTCTTGTTTTGTAACTAATCCCATTCCAATTGTTGTTGTTAATTTCATTGCATTTGTAACAATCCAAGCCCAAAATGTTTACGGGATGATTCCCTCCGCAGTTTACACATAGGTACTGGTGGATCCTTAGGTAGTTTTTGGCATTGATTTGGCTCATGATCCTGATCGCATTTGACACATCATGGCTTTAAAAAGCAATAGTTTTTGTATGACCAAATTCTCGACATTTGTGGCATTGGGGAATGTTTGACGTTTTTCTCCTTGCTTCAACGGTGACTTTACACGAGTAAAGATAATTGAGTTTGTATATTTCATTGCCTGCTTCGTTGGCTGTTAAAATAACAGCACAGATAGGTAGTGGGTGTTTTTCTGTATTAAGTAGTCTGGTGACACTGATGACGGGTAACTTTAACTATTAATTCTTGAAAAACTTCAGTATTTGTAGGGATATTGGTAACCTTTTGATAACTACATTTAATGGTTTATCGTTAGGGTTTTGCAACTAGTGATATTCTATCTGGTTAGTGAGAGAGAATTTAGTTATGGCACGGCAATTGTCTAGTGCAGGGGTCGGCAAAGTCTATAAACTTAAGAGCCAAATTTTTATTTAAAATGATTTCAAACTGGATCAAGAGCACGGATGATTTTTTTCCATAGTCATATTTTTGTATTTTCTTCAGTATTTTTATAATTAAATATTAGGTTAAAAATAAATATTTTTATTTCTTTGAAAAACAAACTTTATTTAAATAGGTAGATTATAGTTATAGGTATTTAACATTCGAAAAATGTACTCAAAATAAAAAAAATAAAATTCTTATGAATAAACACAATTAAAAATAATAATTATAATTAATGAGACGGATGAGCTTGCATTTCATTGGAAAGTTTTATAAAGTCTGGCAGGTAGCTGGTAATTTTCAATTTTAAACACGACGGTGTTGGGCGTTATGATCACGAATACCTTTGGGGGTTATGATCATATTGGGGGTTACGATCAAAGTGTACTTTGGGAATTATGATCATGTTGGGCGTTGTGATCAAACTAGAGATTGGGGGTTATGATCAGGTAGAAGAAGTAAATATGAAAAATTTGGGGGTTGTGATCATTGGGGGTTATGAACATTGGGGGTTATGATATAGACCCGTCAGTTTTACGCGACATTGCGTGTGCGATGCTGGGGGATGACAGCACGCGCGCCGTCCGCCGACGAGATCTCGCTGAATTTTCGTCAATCAATTTCAAGCAAACACGTGGCTGATCACGGAGTGTGACACATTTTTTCAGTGACTAATAACTGTTCCTGTTCGGTAATGTGCGACTTCAGACTTTTATTTATTTTTTATTTCTATTTCTTTTTTTTGTGATTTTTTTATGTTTCAATATGTTTCTGAAGAGCCATAAGCTCACACCAAAAGAGCCACATGTGGCTCGCGAGCCACACTTTGCCGACCCCTGGACTCTAGTGAGCTCAGGGTGATCTTTAAATACTTCGTTCTGTATTCTGTAGTGAATTCATCTTCTGCAATGCTTTTTAAATCTTTGATAATTTCCTCGTGATTTGAAGCATTAAGAAGAAATATTGGTGGAATTTTAGTTTTGTTATTGACGTTACCCTGGATCAAGATGCATGGAAACCAAACTCCACCCCCTTTGTATGGTGTTGTCACTTGAGTTTGATATGGGCCTAACGAAATGTTGGCCGCTAGATGGCAGCAGCGTCGCTCGAGTACCTTAAAACGTCAAATTTAATTTTCGCGCCTTAAATTATTACGGTCTGGTTAACATTCAACTAAAAGTATCATTTAATTTTCTGAATTAACTTAGTTAGCGAGTTAATATATATGTTCAGTTAATTATTTAAGTTACTCTGTTGTTATATTAGTAATATATTATAATAAAGCAACGTTTATTATGCGGAAATAAGCAAAACTTATTTAGTGTTCCAAAAGTAAGTAAATATATGTTTACAAAACAATCTTTGCCTTTTATTACACAAAATACGAAGATGTACTTAGATTAGAAGACAGTGCAGCAACACCATAGTTTTGTTGTAGACTCAATTTACTGAGTCATGTTTTAAATTCAAATAATCAACATGCTCTTCACTTAAATTCGAATAGAGTATATTTCCATAATATAAAATGAATCATATTATATTTATACAAACGTAAAACTGTAGAGGGTATCCACTAGGATTACGTGTGCAGTAAGGAAATCAGTGCCATTGCCATGCTGTCTTTTGGGTAATCATTGAAATCAAACAAATCTTTTAATTTCGCATGTATGCAGTTTCTGGGCACCTTTTTTAGTGACAATCCTAATTAAGAAGCTAGCTACAGAAATTCTAAATTCCTTTTTGCTAATTTACAGAACTTTGCCTAGTTTTCTCGTTCATGAAGTAGTAGTGGAATATAGAGTAAAAGACATTAGCATTTTTTTGAATTTCTTATTTTTCAATATATTCTTTTCCGGGAAATGTTAAAAAATAAAAAACCGACACTGGCATCATATATGTATATACAGCAATAACACTGATTTCCCTTTAGTAGCCAAAGCGTACATCCTACGTGCAAAGTTCGACAATTTTTAAAAAGACATACCCTCTTTGTAGTTAGTGAATAAAACAAACATTTTAGATACTCGACGATTTTATTACATATTTAAATTTATGGGAACAGTGTGCTGACATTAATTATTATCTAAGTAAATCTATACCAGGCGGACTCTTGGCTATTATACGTCATGCTACAATAGACAATAGTTCAAATATTTAATTACAGAATTAGGATATAATTATTTAATGACTGCTTGTATAAGCCAAGATCCACTTGAAATTCGTATAATATTCATATTTAGAATAAATTGCACCCATGCAATTTGAAAACTAATTAATCTGGCTTAAAATACAAACTGCTACACAACGAAATAATAGTATAAATATGTACTTTACGCAAAATTTACTCTTTAAGTTTTGTTGGTGTAATCGGCCCGAAAATAGATAAAAAAAATACCTAGGTATTATACAGCAACATTAAAATACATATTAATACTTTTAGCACTTCTCTGGATTAATGAGAGCAGCTTGTGGTGATAGTTCTCATCCCGCATCTTATCAAGTAGCTCAGATTTTTAAACGGATGTTCTTGTATTTCTTAATAAAGCCACCTAGGGGTAGTAATATTACAGGTGGTAACATGTTAAAATCTCTGGTGAAATCCAAAGACATTCTCAAAACATCTGATGCCTCTCCAAAAAACGAATACTTGAAAAAACTTGTAGATGGTGACAGACGAGTACATGCTGTGATTAAAGAATTGCCATTTTCTGACAACGAAGAAGCATTTGTATATGTTTCTGGTTACATTGCCCGGCGATATAAACCAAAAATGTTCTGTCCTGAATGCTTTCGTACAGTCTTGGGTGCTGGATATGACCATTATGCCGACTTCATTCAAGTAAAGTCAAGAAATTCTTTAAAAGTTTCATCTACGATGCTAACAATATTAAAAAAATATTGAAATTATTGTACAAGATATTGTTACAACAGATCTGAAACGAAATCCACTGTTAGCAGGATATGTATTAGGATATGAAAATCATAAGAAACATGTAATTAAACAAGTAATTTTTGACTTTCGAATGATGAGTTGCATTCTGTTGCAAAGAAGAGTCTCGGAAAAGGCTTGCAGAAAAATCAAAACGGCAAGAGTGTGCTAAATTGTCCAACCTGGTTTAGTACTCAAGTTTTGCTACGGTTTGTATAATCACTGTAATGTTAACTAGGTTTAATAAATCTCTAAAGAAATTTCTTGAATATAATCGGAATTTTCAGTGGAATATTTATCTACTTTTCAGTGTCTCTCAGATCTCATCTTTTTATTCACTAGCAATTCTAGTGCCCGGCACTCCTGCAAGATTATACCGTGGGTCTCTTTCTTCCTCCTTTGCGTTATCCTGTTGATGTGTGTTTCAATCTTATTGGCAAGATAACTTACAAGATGCATACATTATCCTGACTAGGTTTTCTGCAGTTTCCTAGCCTGTACAGGTGAATGCAAGGGGTAAATAATTACAAGTCAATCTGCAGCCGAAGTTCAACTTTTCTTCAATAAATATATTCAATTTGTACCGAGTTTTATATATCAGTTTCAGCTACTTAAATTGCAAACTGGTACTAGGGTGTATTGTTTAATTAGTTTATGAAAATGTTATGTATTTGTTCATTACCCTTTGATAATATAACTGGTAAACTTTGAATCACTTACTTAAATTAGTTATTTCCTAATTATATAAATATTTGAATTTTAGTAATTGATACACGACGGTTCAACACAGCTTTATTTAATAGACAACACAATCAAACGCAGAGGTTATGAAGAAATTTAACTTAATTTAGACATTGCTTCTTCCTTTTTCTACTTTTAAGCGGTATTTTGCACAATCGAACTGTCATTGTTTGACGTAACTGTCAAATTTGTGGTACCTTAGCGATCCTGCTGCCATCTAGCGGACAACATTTTTGCGTCCCCCGGTCAACAATGTAAATATTAGGAAGTGACAACACCATACAAAGGGGGTGGAGTTTGGTTTCCATGCATCTTGCATTAAACTAATCCGTAATTCTTCTAACTGTTTAATTTTGGACTGGTTCCAGAAAGCTACATCTTCTGGTCGTTATATCAATTTCTATTCGGAACATCCGATAAAACAAAAAACTAACATTGTGCTGGGCTTAAAAAACCGCATAATGAAGATTTGTCACCCTTCGTTGATTCAAAAAAATCTTGATAAACTTTCAAGTATCTTAATCAATAACGGTTATCCCAAAGTTTTCATTAGAAAATTACTGTTTAGTACTCCCCGTCCTGTTCCAGTTAACCAACAACCTGCTGTGCAAGCAGAGCAAGTTTTCTACGTGAAACTTCCTTTCATTACAAATTTAACTTATAGTTTAATTAATGTCTTAAAGAGTGACCACATCAAAATTGCAAAATATAATTTAAAAACGATTAATAACCTTTTTTCTAAGGTCAAATGCAAAATTCCTATGCTGATGAAGTCGAATGCCGTATATTCAATCGCATGTCATGATTGTGATAAGAAATATATTGGTCAAACCAGCCAACGGTTAAAAAATCGACTCACTCAACATAGAAGTGACTGCAGAATTGGTAAAAATTCCTGCGCCTTAGCCATTCACTCTAATAGTTTAAACCATCAACCAGATTTTAACGATGTAAAAATTTTAGATATTGAAAACAATCACAAAGGCAGACTTTTTCTGGAAATGTTTCACATTTACAAAGAACCCCTGAATATGAATTCAAAAACTGATGTTGATCAGCTTAGTGTTATTTATTCTCATGTCTTAGATATGGAGTTGGATAATGGTTAGGTTGGTGTTGTCTTCTTAGGCCGTCTCTGGACGGGGCGATTTGGATGAGCAATCAGGGAATACCTTCTAATTACGGGGGTGTTTTTTGGTTGTCCGTTTAAATTTTCCCGCCCAGTGAGGGAATTTTTAGTTATCTTAGGTTGGTACTAGTTAGTGACCTTTTGTCATTGGCGCATTTGCACGTGTTTTGTATCACAGAAATTGCGTTGCTGCGTATTTTCTTTTTTAAAATGTTAATTGTAATAATTTATTAATTTTATATTCTGAACTTAATTGTGGTGGTGTACACTAAGTGTTAACAATGATGCTAGTCTTGTTCAAGTAGTTCTGTCATGTTTGTTTCAAGTTCATTTTATGAAATTCCCAGATTTGTAAGTATTCTTAGTCACGCTGTTTTTTGAGGTTTTCCTCTACCTGTTGTTTTTTTTATAGTTGGCTCTGAGGATGGAAATAAAGTTTTCCGAAAGCTTAGCTTAATAGCAAAGGGTGGTTTAATTTTTTGCCCTCGGTCGATTACCCCAACAACCAACATCTCAAACTTTATATATTGAGATGAATGATAGTGACTGATAATAAATAAATAAATGAAATTATAATTTTAAACTTGTTTAAACAATTTTCTTTTAATAACATAACACTTCATATGTATCTTTAGATGTTATGAAATACAATTTTTACATAGGGCGCCAGGCTAAATATGAAATAGCCGATATAAGTTTATTCAATATATACCAGATTAATACCACGGTCGTTAGCTCGGTACAGCATAAAAATCACCTCAGTTAGTCGGTTCTGATTGGGCTAAATTTACTTACTGCGCATGACATACATTGGTTAAAATGAATTTCTTTAACTGTCTTGTTCTCATGTATTCACAATCAGCTTGTGCTAAATGAATAGTTTTTCTATGTAAACCAAAACACTTTTAAATCATTCGCAAAGGTAACAATTGAAGTTCACAGGTACGTGTACATATCCTTCTTATTGTTATTATTAAAATCGTACCTTATTGGTAATTCGCTTGACTTACTTTGGAAGTTCTAGGAGTAACAGTAATCGAAGTTTTTCAAAGACGCACCTCAGGAAAGCAGTCCCCGAAGTCTCAGGTAAACCCCTCCACAGGATACTTATTTCAAGGATAGATCTTCACAGGTAAGTTGTTTATTTACGTAGTTATACAAACACTTAGTCATATGACATTAAAACTTTTATTATTTATGAGCAATAGCGATTTAAAACTAATTTAACGATTTATTTTACAAAAGGACCAAAAATATTACGTTCGTTCTGCTTTTTTTTATTATCAACATTAATAATAAATAAAATCTCTATAGATACAATGCATATAGACCAGAATTTTGCAAGCAAGTAACTTTGATTTTAAGATTAATTTTTAAATACAAATTTTAACATATAAATTAATTATAAAGTTGTTAATATATTTCTGACGCCACTTTTTAACACATAATTTGATTTCAGAAACACAATCTGCACTTCTCAAAGTTCTATTTTTCATCTATTTCAGATCTCCAAACTGCCACAAAATATCCTTTCCGGAAAGCTTCAATTAATCCCATTTATGGTCATTAATGAATAAAAATCCTAGAGCTGGACCTGAATTCCATTTATAGGCAAGTCATGTCACCTTTTATAATATTTTTGTTGTGTTGGTTACTTTTTATAAAGAAGATTTTAAATATAATTCACTCTTTGTGTACAGGACACCATAGCATATGCCTCAACTGTAATTTCAATCGAACAAGAAACAACTTTGCTTTTATGAGAATCTAAAGAAACCTTCCACAAAAGAAACAACCCTTAAGATGTGATTTAATATGCATGTATCCTTTATTTATATAAAAATAATTAATTACGCTACGCAAAAACCATCTCAATATTTACAACCTACCTCAACAGGACATTGGTGAAATTACGAGGATGGCACGGCGTTAGTTATATAAAGCGATAGTATCATAGACATTCTAGAACGACTTCAACACTCAATGGACATCTCATTAAAATGGCACACCAGATGGGGAAAAACTGTTAACTCCCTGAATGCAATAAAATATTCTTGCTCAAACACATCAATGACGACATCTCAAACATATTAGTGAACGGCACCGAAATACCGAGAATGGCACCGAAATACCGTGAATGGCACCGAAATACCGTGAATGAATAAAAACACCCGTGTAAAGTATCTTGGCTTACACTTCGACACCAGATTGACATTGAGTGCGCACATCAATAAGAAGCTAAATGAAAGATATGCAAGATTTGCCACAATTCACAATTGAACAGGAAAAGTTCCCTTCGGACTGACTATGCAATACTAATATACATCGCTTTACTTAGGTCACTAATTACATATGCGTGTCCGGTATGGAGTGCCACCTCAGCTACAAATATGACAAAAATTCAAGTTTCTCAAAACAAAGTGTTGCGTATAGAAATCAATGCCCCCTGGTTAAGTAATCAGCAAATACACAACAAGTTAGGGATAGCGACCAATAAACAGTTCGTCCTAAAAAGTGACAAAAAGTTCCTCGTCAACATAAATTTAAGTGCCGCACATCACCAACTCGGTCAGAGAAATATTCACCCAAGGCTGAAAAAAAAAATTCGCAAGATATATTAATAATTTATAACAGTGATTAACTAACAGTAAGCACAAAGGATCTAAAGTGTCTCTAAGTTAAGTTTAATAATGTTAGAACAAGTTACCAACAAAACCATTTAAAACAATATGTACTGTTGATCGGGTATACTCGTAAAAAAAAAGTGTTTGGTTTAGATCGGTGATCACCTCTCCATTTTCATTTACCAAAACATCAGGTTGTCTAAACCTCTTCTTGTCAGTCATTTCTCTTATTTCTTTATGTACGTTGAAACTATCGTACTTACTCTCATAGATTTCAATCTCATGACGTCTATCCAATATCCATCTTCCTTTTGTCCGTCTTGTCTGACGTCGGATATCAAAATTAATGGTCTTATAAGTTTATATGCTTTTATTTTTGTATTCACGTCTTGACCGTTGGTACGGAATCTCTTGCGTCATCCTTTCTTTTCCTTTTGCCACTGTAGTTTTTAATGTTGCTCTAATCTGCTCAACAGTATCGTTTGAATATTCTGCCACTGTTTATCTCTGGACTCATTATCATTACCAGTTTGTCTTTGTTCGCTTAATTTACGATTTATGTTTTCCTTGATTCTATCATACACATATTTGTCTTTCAACTGTCTGGTGTCTATTCTTCCGTTTGTTGCTTTGCAAATTTTACGTTCATCTCGGTTATAACGACATTATCATCCTACAATATATCAGCACTTGGATATGATTTTACTGATTTGAAAGCATTTCTAAATCTTCTACGTATTATAATATAAACGATTTGGTTCCTTATTATATCTCGAATTCCATCCGGTGGTGCTTTCTAAGTGTAGGGGCGCCGACGAGGTAATTGACAGAGGATTTTCGTTATTATGATTATGATTTCCTCTTTTTGATAACTCGACCAGTTTGTCTTCACATTCATTACTAGTGACCAGTTTAAATTTCCTAAGACAGACGACTATTTCACCTTGTCCAACTTTGGCATTTATATCTTTCATTTTAATGAGAACGTCATGTTTTTTAATGAATTTGATAATTTTATCTAGATCTTCGTAGAATGATTTTGTTTCTTGCTTATCTTTATTAGCCTTGGGTGCATACACCTGAACAACATTTAGTGGATCGTTATTTGAGACAAATTTTAATAAGACTCTTCGGTCTAAATATAGAAGGAAACTGGATACCGTGTGTTTAACTCTGTATTTTAGCAATAATTGCTACCCGATATCCATGAAAAGTATTATCATTTCTGAATAGTACCTCGTTCCATTTTAAGTATTATGCTTTCCAGAGGTTGTCCACTGAACGTCATTAAAACCAAGTATATTAATATGAAGCGTTTCCATTCCTAATATGACATTATCTAGTTTTTCTGGTGACTAAAGGCTCTGTAGGTTCCATATTGCAATTCTAGCATTACATTTTTTAAACGTACCATTGAGGCAATGAGGGATTTGAGACTCCGGAACATTTTGAATTGATCAATACCATAAAACTATACTGTGATGTGATGATTTTTACTAAGGATATATTGGATCTTTAATTTAGTGGGTGCCTTCTAAATCTTTATACTGTTGACCACTCCGTGGTTCATCCGGTTTTGAGGCCAATTTTATTAACCTTGGAGCAAAAGAGTGTCCCCTATTGTTGGCTCATCCACCTTTGAAGCTATTGGTCTTTAAGAGAAGAATGCTTATATTGACATTCATCCGTCACCTTCCTCAGGTCCGTGCGGGAGAGCAATTCTCAAAATTTGCAGTTAATCCCTGTGGATTTACATAAACTAAAAACGTTTTGGTTTTGCATGGTACATCCTGAAGGTGACGAAGTATTCCCAAAAATGTTATGAGTCACCATTACATTGTGAATTGTGTCACTAACCGTACTGTTCAAGGGATGATTTATATTTAACGTTACATAATGGATTATCTATGCTAGTACAAGGTATCTCTACATCTAGCTGCTTTGTAAAAATGTATTCTAGCTACAGCGTTACGCAGGTTGCATGCTTTTTGTTATCGAATTCAGACCATTCGTACATTTTTAAAACCTAGTTTTTTGACCTTGAATATATTGTAGCAGAAAGTTCATTGATTTATGCAAAGAGACAAGTTCGGAGATATTATTGTACATTTATTTTCTTGTATAAAGTAGATGTCACTGTTAATGTCCATAGATTTGTTCAATTAGGGTATGCTGTCCTTTATGTTTAGGCAAACTACTATTATAAGAAATTTGAGCCAAATACAAGTTTCCACGTTGATCACTCGTATAAAACACACATAATTTTTTTCCACAATTTTGTTTAATGTAGCACTTACAAAGAAGACTATCAGGTGGAACGTTAGAAGTTGGTGTATAATTTTCAGAATATCTCTGATGCCTTGTTTAAATACACTTTGAATTCGTTATTCTTTTATGATCATATACATACTAATCTATTTTTATCACGTCTTTTTATGGTAGTAATCGATTTATAAAATGACTACGAGCAAGACCTAGTGTAACGTAAACCAAATAGATGTGAAAGATCGTATGCGTATTTATTGAATAGTAGTGGATCAATTATGAATTTCTCTAGAAGTGTCGCTGAACTAACGCTGTAGTTGAAGGTAATAATTCAGAGCTTGTTCCTTAACGACATAATGAGTGTTTTGCTTGTACGCCAACCTGTTGAACTTGCTACCTCTAATCCGATAATACGATAATAGATGTGCAAATAAATCAAAAATTATTTTCGCCTAAGATAAAAAAAAATCCTTATAGTGACCCATATAAATTGACTAGTTTAGATTTGTTAACAATGTATATATAGTGCACCGTTCTTCATCGTGGAATCTATTTCTTTAGTAAAATTCACTAAATGGATTTATATCTAAAAATAGACGTAAAATTAAGCACCAGAAACATAGCAGTTTTATATTACTTTCATCTGCACTAACGGTATGTCACCCTACTGAATGATTACATTAGATAAATAATGGATCCCGATGAAATTGTCTAATCTAGTGGTATTCAACCTTTTTTGCCCCCGTACCCCTAGAAGCGCTTTTCCACTCAACGTTGTACCCTGAAAGTTGTTGGTGCAGTTCAAATGGTAGTCGTAATTATATGCGGCTTGTTCAACTGAAACCCATCTTTGATCAACTTAGTCTTGAAAACAAATTCAATAATTCAAATGACGTTTTTTAGTGTTAGTAGTGTTTGTAAGCAACACATTAATAAGTTTCTCGCATTTGAATTTGATTCTGACTTTTAAAACTTCGATTTTGAAATGACGTTTGTTGTTGAAAATCCGCCTAAGTTTAATCAGCGTGCGGTCCTACAATTTTTATGCACTGAGGGTGTGCAGCCATTGTAAACTGCCAACTGTAAAGGAATGGTGCCGAAAATTTAAGAATGTAAAAGAGGGGACTATGGATGAGCCGCAACCAGGCGCACGGTATACTGCAAAGTTTGTTCGTAATGGATTCCTCGTCTCTTGTCTAATGAACAAAAATGCTTGCTAATGGGCTTATCTCTACAAAACTTCACAGACTATAGGCAAAATGGTGATGACTTTCTTCTGTCAATAGCTGCTGGTGACGAAACTTGGTGCCATTACTACGAGCCATCCAGTAAGTTATCGTCGTTGCAGTGGAAACATTCAAGTTCGCCACCACCGAAGAAGTTTAAAGCACAACCTTCTGCAGGCAAGGTTATGTTACCATTTTTTTTTCGACCATGAAGGATCCTTGTTGATAGAGTTTAAGGAACCTGTAGTAAATGTTAATGAAACTTTGAACAAGCTTCATCAAAGCAATAAGACGGAAACGTCCAGGAAAACTTACGCGTGGGGTCATTTTGCTGCACGACAATGCTAGGCTTCATGTAGCTAATGTGGTAAAAGAAAATCTTCTAACCAAAGAAATGGAGGGTTTTAGAGCATCCACCTTATAGCCCGGATCTATCGCCAAGCGATTTCCATATTTTATGACCGCTGAAAAAGGCATTAGAAGGTCGGCATTTTGAGTCAGAAAAACAGATAGCTGTGGAAGACTTCTTTAATCAGCAGCCACACGAATTCTATGAGAAGAGTATGCGCTGGTTAATGGATTAGGTGCCTTAACTGTGACGGTAGTTAAATTGTTGAATAATTTTTTTATAAAGCTAAGATGGGTTTCAATTGAACACACCTTGTAGGATCACAATATTATTGGCGCCCTACTGCAAGATTTCATTGTTGAGTAGAGTAGGCCAGACGATAAAGTCATTTTAAAATTGAAAAATATTGCTAAAATTTCTTTGTCTTTGTGGGTATAAATCAGTTGCAAATTAGTAGAGTCTATACCATGAGTAACTATTATTTTGATATCCAGTAAGAAATGCTATAACTACAAAACAATATAAGTTTGCTCTAGAAACAATGGTTTCCTGTAGCTCTAATCATTCATAAAATGTCTTGACCTACGCCCGTTTGAATACTACTACTCTAATCGGTACTACAATTTGATAAACGTTTGGTGTTCCACTACTTGCCAATATTTACTAGAAAAATATCTATCATGGTCGCTAGCCTCTATATGGAAGTTGTTGGTACAAAAAGTTGCAACTAGTGATAATCCTTTCAGTGATCAAAAATATTAGGGCTGCACGGAGGTACCACACAAATTGAGACTTAAGACTTCTTAACATGGTTTTGAACCGTTTATCCGGTTAAGCCAATGGGCAGATGATCTCGGTAAAGAATCCTTCCTTGAAATTGTGCGAGGAGGCGTTGTTGTGAAGCGACAGTTAACTTATTCCGACGTTTCTTCTTAATTTTCACGTAGTTTTGTACAGAATAGGCGCAATATACACTAGTGATTGTGGTGTTTGGCTGCAAATAAGCAATTATACGAATTCCTTCAGCACCTCAAAATGTTGACGGTGTCTGCCTTTAGATGGTTACAAACATTTCTTCAGCGAAAATATTTTACATTTCTCTTGCTTAGATTCTTGTTTGGTTTCCGGATTCCAATGCTGAACTTGCGTTTCTATTAATAAAATTACTTGTCTGTAAATATGAGAGAGGCCTATACTCGAAAATGGGTAGAAGAAGGCTTATGAAGAAGAAGAAGAAGAAATAACGTTTTACAATATGCTGGTACATACATTTAAATTTTCTACTACTTTGATAATAGATAACATCGAACACCAGTGATACTTTATTTGGTATAAGAACTAATTTGAACATCATGATTAAGAATATGAACGTACAAATCGTCAATTAAATGAAAGATCTGTAGAGGTTCGGTCACAGTAGCTTGTCTGTCTTGGAAGTCGTGCCTATTGAAGAATTTTCCACATGAAATTACCCATACTAAAGTAAATGATCTGGTAAAAATTTTGAAATTGCCAAGAAATTAAGAAGGGCTGTTGAGGTTGAGACTGCAGTAAGGAAATTTTATAGAAGAGAATGTGCATGTTGATACGGGACCTGGACACTTCGCCCAAAGTCCATAACGCCCAACACTATATTCTACCCATAACGCCCGAAGTTACTAGAGGAACAAAATGCCCAAGACGTCTACATCGCTCAATTCTGAATATGAACAAAGCCCAAAATGCCCACAATGCCCAAAGTTAGAACAGGAACAGAACACCCAACCTGACCACATGCTCAATTCTAACTTCTCCTAAATTTTCCTTCAGCTGATCTGGGCTAATCTACTGCACAAGATCAGGATGCAAGAACGACGCTGTGTAGCTGATGCTGGCTGGAGGTGATGAGCGAGCGAAAGATCGTATAAGAGATGATGAGTGTAAAATTTCTCAGAATTATTAAAGCGGATACGGTCATCTAGCCGACAGTAAATGGGCCATGGTCACCTTGGCGACACACAACTGGACGATGGTCAACTGGGTGTTAGCTAAGTGGGCGCCGGACATCTGGGCAATAAAATAATAGATCAAATATGCTATGAAAATAAACAACATGTATCGATAAGAACTGTGTCAAGATAAAATTTTTATTATAATTATGTTTATTTTTATTGTGTATAATTACAAAATTGTATCGAAGTTATATTGAAATTTGCCATACAAAAAATGAGTCAGATAGTTAGGTTAGGTTTACAAAAAAATCAACAAATTGTATACTTGCTAAACGTGCAAAAATTAAGTTCTTGTCGCCCAAATAACGATCTCTCAATTAACCGTCACCCACTTGGCTGTCACCCAGTTGACCGTTCCCCATTATGAATTGCCAGCCATCTTGTCGCGCTTTGTTTTAGAGGCCTGGGAAGCGAAAAGTAGCTTCGTAATTGGCCGACGGGGCTGCCCAACAGTAGGAAACTTCGTCCGGTATCAATGTGGCTGTTTTTCGTGCTCCGCAGAAACAACCGTTCCCTTCTTTCAATATACCAGATAATCTCCTTGTTTGCATTGATATAGTGGATCTAATCGCTGCACTACAAATACAACATTTGAACTGTAATTCATACAAGTTGAGCTTAAGCGCTGTGATGTTTCATAATATAACATTTTGTCATCTGTTCTACTCGATTATGCAGTCCACATGAAACAAACCTACAATAACATGAAATAACTGTTATACACTGTCAGATATGGCAAGTAGAAGCGGCAGATTTGGTATCCTGCAGGTTATTGCGATCTTGATGAAGCTACAGCAATGTTACGTAAAGGTTTGTTGTTTCCTTTGTCCCTCCGAGAGCCACTACAAGAAAAAAGGATTGGGCCCCTCGAAAATCACATGAACCGGGGAAAATAAATGTACTTAACGAACTAATTGTAGAATCCAGCAAGATATTGCTCTCTCATATGCACGTCAAATTTGGACTGCGGAATGTTATAAAGATCATGGCTGCGGCAATTTTAACTCCTTGATAAATTTCCAACACTTAGTAAGGCCAAAATCTTGTCGGTCTACGGATACCTCAGCTCTTCCGAGATAAACGGTTTGATACCATCGCAGATGATGAACTTGGAATGCTTTCTAGCAAGTGGCCACAAACTTTCTTGGAAAGAATGGAAACTGACAATTATCAGGAGCTTTTAGAACCTCAGAGGCTAAGGTGCAACATATCATTGCACTTTTTCAATTCTATTTCGTTCCGGCTACCTGCGCTGTTGTCAGCGACGAGCACGATGAATGGTTACATTGTGAAGTCCTCGAAAACAACTAATAAAGGAAATGGACTTCCACAATGCTAGCATACTGTTGATGGACGTGTGTAAAGAATGCCCCGGAAACTAATTAGAAGCGGTAAGCAAAGCAGCGTTTCTATGAATCTATTCCTCTATGAGAATTATTTATAAAATATGTACAGTATATGTAATAGGGGTGTTGCTAGATCAGTTGGCAGAGCGCTTGCTTTCTTTACCAAGCGCTTATGTTTGATTCCCCAGTATTAGCATGCAGTAAAATAAAATCCCATGCTGCAACTCACCATACACAATGTGCCAACCGGCCCGCAACCGTGGTATCTTAATCCCAAAAACCTTCTCTAGAATTACTGTCGTCCTGATTTGACGTTAAACTGTAGGCCCCCCGTGTTACCCGAGTTGGAGGAGACCCACGTGTTTGAGAGGAGACCAGTTCAAAGTTGTGAGACAGGAAGATTGTTGACGCTGTATATGTAAAGGTGTAAAACTTTGTAACGGTCCGTCCTCGTGGGTACAGATGCCGGTGTATGTTAAAGCCAGAGGTTCGTATTAACTATGCTGTGAGACGGCTATTATAACAGGTTTTATTATATTTAAATGTTACAATAAATTAAAATATATTTGATTTTGATGACAAATGAAAGTCATAATATTCGGACAAGGTAATATGGTTTGCAAATCTTGGTAGGTATGCCCCTGGTAGTGAGCCGGATGTATCGGCTAGAGGCCAACGCGCCGGTTGGACTCGGTAGGCCGCTTGCGGCGCGCGACCACTGGAATCTATGCATTTGTACAAACAAACAAAAATGGCTGCCACCTCGCAATTACTTGCAGATGCGGTTAAAAAAATTCACCTACGAAATCACTAATCGAAATGGATTTCAGTGTTTTCGCACAGTTACAAGATTAATTTATCATCGGCTACGTGTAAGGGTTAGTTTAATTCTCCTGTGAAGTTGTTCATATTTTTTTGCCTTTGTTGGTTCAATGAACGGAACCCGGTGATCAGCGGTTCGCTGCGGTCCAGATGAGCTCGGAAAGGTGGCTTGGCTTCGTAATCTCGACGATAAACGATAAATGAAAGTAAGTGTTTCGTAAGATATTTTAAATGAAATATTACCGTACGGTGAGTACTTGGAATTATATTAACGCCTAATTTTGAAAATTCATACAATCTGGTTTGACCCACTAGAACTTATTTTCAAACTAGTTCAAATTAGCTCCAATTACGGATAAACTGTAAAAATCAAAGTTCCGACTAACCTGGCCTGACCGGCTTAGAGGATCTTCAATTTCTTATTTGACTGGTATGTTAATCTAATTGATACTAATTGGCATAACTTGCTCGATATCAACTTGATTAACCCCAACGGCGAAGTGTTCCACAAAATGAATAAATGCTACACCGTACAGGTACGCTGATTTTACTGAATTCTCTAATTGGTTAAAAATCCTCACCATGAGAATATTTCGACTGTTCAACTTTGGCTTGATTCCTTCTCTGGTGCATTGGTACTGCAAGTTTCGGACTGACTTCCTAGTTGAAGTCTCGGACTCCAAGTTCATGAATTTGTGCTGGGATTCTGCATTTATACCGGGTTCCCCTTCTTCAAGCGGCTCCTCTGGAGTGTGATCGAACGCGATGATGGGGGCGTGCTGGAAAACAATTTCAAATTCCACTAACACTGCTGCAGACGCCAGACATTTGATTGCCAAATGCTAGAACGATTGCTCCACGGAGACTTCGTTACAGATTTTGAGAATTACCTACAGCATAATAGTGAATGACTACAAATAATATCATCTTAAGAATAAATTGATTGTCGAAAATCTCGCTGGCGAGCAAAAAGACCCATGAGCAAACGGCAGGCAAGCAAGTCCTCCGTTTGTTTGGCTTTCCTACTGGAAGGTCCGATTAACCTGGCCTGAGCGGCTTATAGAGCCTATTTCTTATTTGACTTTCATGTTAACCTAATTGATACTAGCTGGCATAACCTGCTTGATATCAATTGGGTTAACCCTAACGGCGAAGTGTTCCACAAAATGAATAAACATCGTACGGGTACAGGTACGCTGATTTTACTGAATTCTCTAACTAGCTGAAGATTCTCACTAACTGAGAATATTTCAAAGCTTCAACTTCGGTTTGCTTCCTTCTCTGGTGAAGTTGAACTTCAAGTTTTGGGCTGACTTTTCAAGTGGAGTCGATAACTCCAAGTTTCTTCGTCTTCGTTCACTAGCGGAGCTGGACTCCAAGTTAAAGGATTTGCTCTGGGATTCTGAATTTATACCGATTCCACTTCTTTACGCAGCTGCTCTGGAGTGCGACCAGACGCAATGATGAGTGCGTGGGGTAAACGATTTAGAGCTTCACTAGCACTGCTGCAGACACCTCTTTCAGGAACTAAAGCGACCCAACATTCGATTGCCAAATGCTAAAACGGTTGCTCCCCGGAACCTTTGTCATAACCTCTTCTCTATTTCTGAAACTAGAGCTAATCTGGTGTTTTAACGGCCATATTCACATTCAGCAGACTAAAGAAGCTAACTTTTTTAATCTCAGATACATACAAAAAGCTAAAATTTGTTGTCTCGTAGAATATAGACATTAATTATATTAGGAATACTTTAATTTACGATTATACATTTAATAATAACAATTAAATTGTTTAACGCTAATTAGTAACGCAAGCCAAAATTTAAATTAAATCAAATGTTCGAATAAATTGCCATCTGCATTCAAAGAGTAACCTAAACGAATATAAAATTATCTCCGTATTTGAGCTAGCGTTCTTGGTGTAATTTATCTACAATATTCAATTATGTTGTGTATTTAGAGAATAATAACATAATTGGATTTACAAAAATAAAATATTTTTTATAAAAATATAATTCAAAGAAATAAAGCAGAAGGGAGGATTCGAACTCTTGAAGATTGCATTACAAAGCTAATTCTTTACCACTACGCCACGCTGACGGCAATCGCGTATTGGATTATTGGATATTACTACACTAAATGTATACATTTTTTGAAAGTTTTTCAAATTTATCGTTTAATTTGATATTAAATAAATAATAAAATTGATGCAATCTCTTGCACATCAACGTCCCTTGTGCGTACACCTTGTTTTGGGTGGGAAGCAAGAAGTTGACCAATTCCACAAACGCATGAATTTTCCCTATTAGTCCAGTCAAAATAGGTTTTCACCTAAAAATAATTCCACCAGTTTTGAAACTTAGCACACTTACTTACAGGTGTCTAGTGATGAATTATACAAAAGCCCTGATGAATCGGAGGTGAACTCTAGCGGCAGTGATGTGAATCATGGCATTTTTTGGTTTTTCGTTTTTATCTCGGAAACTGTTGGCCCTAGCAAAAATATAGTCATATAAAAAAATAAAGCTTATAATATTTACTACAAAACTGATTCTATAAATTGTTTTCGTACCTGTAATAGGTATTGAGTTATTTGGTGTTGAAGATAGGGCATCTTTTCGACTGCCAAACTAGCGCTGGTTTTCATGCAAAGGCTATAACCGCAAACGTTTTTAAACGTTCGCTTAAGTGACAGCCTATAGATCTGACCGTGCCTGTCCGTCCGTCTGTTCAGCTCCACCACACAACTACCCACGCCCCATCCCTATTTGAGAAGTAGTTTTGGAGTCTAAAAAGAAGGTACAGAATAATCGATAACACCATTTTTTCTTTCACATCTTTGAAATGAAATACTTAAACAAAAAGCAAAATTAAAAAAAAGGGAAAGTAGTAAAAGCAGTAAAAAAGTTTTTGGTAGTTCTTTTACTCGAACCTAGATTTTTTTGCTTGAGGAGAGTCCTGCTTCTTCCGGTGAAGTGATGGACGTGACAGGTTGTTGAGATAGTGTCACTGGGTAGGCTTCATCTGGAAGCAGTAAATCCCAATCTTCTTGGTCTTCTTCCTCATCAATTATGATGTGCGTGGCATTCAAGCATTCGCCATGGCAAGAATGGCAGATGTTCGTACACCGTAGTGCAGCTTTTCTGCACCTACACCTGGGTCCACATCAAGTCTTGCATTTACAAAAAATGAGATTTAGGATTTTGTTAGGTGCGAACAGGTCTTCGGTTGTGACGGGAATGAGCTGATTATTTTTCTGTTTCCACCCCCAGCTTTCAGGTGATAATTGGTTTCTCATCCAAAATAGTAGTTGGTGGTATACCCAATAGGAATGTTGTTGTGCTGCTCTTTCCGTTGGCGGTAGTGCAGCAATGCCCGGTTTGGCATTACACATTGCTTGCATGAACAAGTGATACCGATACAAGTTAAGGGATGACTGTTTAGCAGGTGTTCCGTACAATTTTAGAAACATTATTTTTCCTGGCTCTGGTACAGCTTCATGAGAAGAGGTTGGACTGTTGAAAACATCAGCAATAACTTGCAACTCTGCAGCATGCTTCCTGAACAAATTGACAGATTTGATTTTACCTTTCCGGTATGATGCCGAAGTGGTGTCACCTCCACTAAATCGTTGCTTGAATAAACTTTTCTTTGAAGGTTGCCATGGCTTGGCTTGATTAACAGTATTTGTCGTTCTGGCGGGGGTAAAGACATAACTAGAACCATGAGATCAATATCTTCACCGATTACTGCAACGTTGGCATTTTCCTCGGATTTTTCTATAGCAGCTTTAATAATTAAAGTATCAGCGTCGTCAGATCTTCTCTAAAATCTATTCCCTGGTTTCTAAGTGCCACTGAAAGAAAGGAAATAGGCCTTGACTTATTCTTTTCGTAGGAAAGAAAATGCACCTGGTTGACGGTGATCACTGTTCCCTTATCAAAATGTATGTCCACGGACTTTTTCAGCTTGTATCTTCAGCTTTGTTCCGTTCCCTTAGTATTGCACTCGGTGAAGGAGTAACTATCAAACACCACAGTACAACTTTTGCTCAAGTAATGCTTGAGAAGGTACTGGATGTAGCGGTGGCAAATTGTTGATATGTTTGAATCTTTGGGCCACAATACCTTGTGCAGCAAGAAGCCATCATCCACAACAATATCGAACCGGGGAAGTCAATTTCTGCAGTTGATACGTCAAACAACGATAATGGAAAGGGAGCCAACTCATACTCCATGTATGTGTTCAGGTCTTCATCGGTTTACTTGCTGATGCTTATCCTTTGGAATATTATCAAAGGGTCACACTGACTGACCAAAGGGATTGTGGAATGAGGGAAAGGCGTAACAAAGGAGGGAGCGATCGGTCGGTCTATTGTGTTTGTAAAGGTTAGCGGGGAGTCCCACGGCCTTGCCCTCTCCCTTCAATTCTCAAAAACTTACAATAAACCTTCAGTTATTGGTTCGATAAATCTACCAAATAATCTGTAAGTATAGCAGATACGAAAAAATGTATCATCAAAACTACTTCTGAAATAGGGGTGGTGTAGGGTTAGTTGTGTGGTGGAGGTGAATAGACGGACGGACATGGCCAGATCTATAGGCTGTCGCTCAAGCGAATGCTTAAAAACGTTTGCGGTTATAGCCTTTGCGTAAAAACCAGTGCTAATTTAGCAGTCGAAAAGGAAGCCCTATCTTCAACGCCAAATAACTCTATACCTATTACAGATACGAAAAATTCATGAATCATTTTTGTAGGCAATATTATAAGCTTTATTATTGTATATGACTATATTTTTGCTAGGACCAACAGTTTCCGAGATAACAGCAAAAAACCGAAAAATGCCATGTTTCACGTCACTGCCGCTAGAGCTCACTTCCGATTTATCAGGACTTGTGGATTATTCATCACTAGACTAGGCTAACTAAGTGTGCTAAGTTTCAAAACTGTTGGAATTATTTTTAGGTGATGGCCTTTTTTGCCCTTTGTTGACTGGACTATATAGAGCGTATTCAAAGTCAGCACACGGTATATTATATCCTAATGTTTTCTAGTTCTATAAATAAACTCATTATTTTCCACAAACACATTGATTTTTGGAATATAATTGAAGGAAATTTCCATAAGGTTAATTACCCCCATTCACCGCCGAGGGTAATTGTGGAAATTATTCCTTTATTTATTATTAAAATGTATATAGTTATTAAGCCAAGCTCGGTCGTAGTATTAGCACATAAGTCAGTATACCTTTTTTAAAACTATCACAAATATAAATTCTTATGGGTGTTACTCGCCTCCTCCTTGTTAGTTATTGTCATGAGTTAAGTTTATTGAATGGTATTTTGGAATAGTTTTTTGAGTCATGGAAATGTGTTCAGTTCTACTATCATCGTAAATCCTCCCCCTATTTTTAATTTGTTGTCATGAGTTAAGTTTATTGAACATGGAACAGTCTTCAGTTCTACTACCATCATAAATACTGGAGGTATTCAACTCTGGCATGCAATTCAAGTTGGCTTGTTCAAATAGATTGCAAATTCGTTGTATCTACACGAAAAAACCTTCTATTGTTACACTCTCACAATTTCCTACGGTTTTTATTAAAATCGCAAAAGATGTACAAGTTGCATATAATACTTTTCGTCCTATTGATATCTTTAATAAACATATGTGATTCTTTCCCAAGTTTATCCAGAAGTGATGCAGCATTGACATCTTGTCTGGAACTAGTAATTCAGAGGTTGTTCCTAAACCACAGCTCTCTATATTTTATTACGGAAAATGAGACCAGCTATTTGCCGGTCCTTACTGGGATCAGTAATCCACGTATTAATATAAATCTTGCAGAACCAATAGCAATGTCATCAGAACATTACAACAGTTACATAATTAAAACAAATGATCACTTCTCTTTGAATCATACTCTTAATAAACTTAAAGTAAGCACAGTATGGAATAGAAACGAATCCCCTCGAGGAAGTTTTTTGCTGACAACTTCTTCAAGCAGTAGCTCGAAGAAAATCTTTGAAGTACTTTGGAGATTCGATATAATAAATGCCATTTTGTTGGTAGCTGAAGGAAACTCATTAGCTCAACTTTACACGGCGGACCCATTTGAAAAAGGTAACAAATGTGGACGTGCAGCTGAAAAGGTTCACGTTCAAGTTTGTAATACCAGAACCACATGCAAATTTAGCAAAATTATTAACAACTTAAACGGTTGTCCGATTAAAGTGGTTTCTTTAGCTGCTTTAGCTAAGTCGACCGTTAATGGGTCAGTGGCTGGTGTCATCCCTTATCGCTCAATCGTTTTAGTAGGTAGCATTTTGAACGCAGATATCGTGGATGCACTTATATCTAGCGATGCAGAGGCGAAACACCATTACCACAGTAGAGGTATACTATTATCACCATCAGCTACACGAAGAAACGAATTGTTAAATAGCTATGACTTCAGTATAGTATTATACAGTGATGAACTTGTCTGGGCTGTCCCTAAAGCTGAAAAAGGATACGGTCTTCAGGTAATTTCTTGTATTTACCAATGTGAGGTTTGGGTAGCATTTGGAATATCGTTATTGGCGGTGGTTGTAATTTGCTGGTTAATGGGAAAGTGTTTCAACCATAGCAGAGAATTTTCAAAGGATTGCTTAGCTATTTTGGAAATTTTGTTGTGTGGTTCTGACAATCTCAACTCAACTATCAATGGTGTCAAGCTTCTCGTATTATTTTTTACTATTTATTGTATACTAATAACCACGGCGTTTAAAGCAAACTTAAGCAGTGTCCTGACAAAGCCTATTTCTGGCAAAGGTATTACTACCGTTGCAGAGTTAGCAGAATCAGGGTTATGGTTAATGGCACAGGGCTCTGCAAATCGTAGTCCATACAATTTCAGCGCTGCTTATGATGATACTTTGCATGCGAAACTTAAACGACGGTTGATAATTATACCTGCTAGTAGTATGTCAGGCTCTCTGCGAAATACTGCATTGCACCGCAACCAAAGCACGCTGCTGGTCAAAAGATCTATAAAAATACTATGGAAGAGTGGCGGCTCTGAAGTTGATGCAATAGATGCAAACTTTATTACTGTAGAATTAATATTTTTCACTAGAAAGGGTCACTATTTTATGCCTATCTTCAACAGAGTTGTTGGAATGATATACGAACATGGATTCCATGTAAAGTTAATTAAGGAGGTTGAAAGTTTGGCGAATTATGTAGAGGATGAGCCAATTATGGCAATGGGGTTAGCTCAATTGAGCAGCAGTTTTATTTTATTTTGTATAGGATTACTGCTGGCGACTGTATTATTTGCTGTAGAGCATGTAGCCTTCAACAAGTTTAACATAAGTAGTCCCTTCGAGAAGGCAAACGAACATAATGTTTTGTTGCAGGCCATCTAATTCATTCCTTAAAATCATAGAGCAGAACAGTGTCATCCTTGCAGCGATTGATAGAATTTTAACTACACTATTGTTTTAATTCAAGAGACTAAAGGGAATATGGTAAAAATCAATAGATTGGACTATCAACGCTAGAAGGTTCGTACAGTGACGATTGATGATTTTTGTTATGATACGATATTTTCATGTTCCTGAATTTGATGAAACGACCTTATTGCTTGCAATTTTAACTCTATTGTAGACAGTGTAATGTGTAGAATGTCACCAAGAATAAACATACAGATTGAATGTTGTTACTTTATTAATTATACTCAAGAAGCATAACAGGTGTTCAACCCAACGCTACTTTTCTAGATATAAACTTCTACTATAAACTACTTACAAAATGTTACATGTGCTTCCTTACAAATTATATTCCATTCCATATATCTTCATTCAGTATATCTTTTGCTATTGCCTGTAAGGTTATCAGTATTAACCCTATAGAGAGTGCGGGTACACATATGTACCACTCATTGATTTTTAAGGACTGAATGTGAAAAATCGCATTTGAAATGGTACATGTATACTGCAGTGGGTTCTGTATTCATTTTAGCACCTTCCGCACGCATTATCTAACCTCGAATTAAAACATTTCCAGCGAAACCCCGTGGTTAGTACGTTCAAGGTGGTGTGTATATCTTGCTCCCAGTATTTTAGCGGTACATATACCTAGCAGCAGGTCTGCTTGGTGATACACATGTACATCTGCAATATTCGAGGTAATACAAAATATTAATTAATTGAAGACGTGCATAGAAGAAATCGGGACAAGAACAAACTTTTGTCTCAAACTGAATTGGAACAACTATATTACAAACCATCATCCTTCTCTGAGGAAGACGGTGTCGGATGAAACTGATGCAGAAGGTGGTGATGCTATTCGGAGGGTGCTGAAAATGAGGTGTTGATAATTCCTATGTCGTAATAAATCCTGATGTAGTTAGTCATGGAAGTAGTGGCAAATTCCAATAGCAAAGTAATAAATATCAATGCTAGTGATACTTCCACATCTTCCAATTTAGATTCAAAATCTGATTCAACCAATTCAAAACAAACAAAATATGTAATAATGTTGCTATTTGCGGATGATCAGGTATTAGTTGCTCATAACAAAGACACACTCCAACAAGCCACGAATATATTAGATCAAGACTGTAATTCCCAACCAAGCAATAGGGCCAACCACGACATTTTATCGAAGAAGAAGAATATTCTTGTCTGAGTTTGTTTCTAATATCAGCAATTTTGGAGTATTTCAGCTATTTTAGCAATTTTATATGTGGCAACTCTATCTACTCAATTACTCAAGGGGATACAATTTATTGCACTGTTTTGTTATATTTATAGTATACCGTCAGTACATTGCTTAGGCTTTATTTGAACAGTATGTGCCCATGAAGCGGTTTTATTAAAATTCCATCAAATGGTATTCCATATACTGATACAAATTAATGCTTTGCAGGAAATTGATAGTTCATTTTAGAGTGTGAATTTTCTGTAATGGTGGTCTTAACATATTTGTCCTGAATAGCACAACCACAATACCAGTTTTACAAAGTTATGGGCTATTACAAGTCACCACTAAACTGAATAGTTTTACAATGCAGCTATTCATGCTGATGTTAATTATTATTTGGGATTTTTATGGGACCTGTGTTCCTCACCCTTACTGCCTGTTGTGGGGAAGGGGGAGTAAGGGGGCGTGGCACCCCTCCAAAAAAAAATGATAAAAAAACCATTATCTAAAATAATGCAAAAATAAACTGACAGTGACCCCCTTAATGATCCTAAACTCTGGCGCGTTCAACGCGGCTGCTCCCACGATTAAATCCTGAGTGCGCCATTGGGGTTTCCTCTATATTTTACCTAATTGGAATGATTAACTCGTGGACACACATGCCAAATTGAAAATATCAGCAACTGGACTTCAAGAAGGAAAACAGAGTAGAATATGCATATACGAGGATGGTTCATCAATTATCATCCCTAACATAGAAGGCATTAACCGACAAATAAATAATTACTTTCCTAGAAACGTCAGTTATTGACATTAATATATGCCTATCTTCTGGTTTATAAATGTTATTCATTTAATATTGCTGGCTGATGTTCTTTAAACCTAATCTCAATATTACGTTTAGTTTGCCCAATGTATTTTCCATTACAGTGAGAATAGTTAATTTCGCAAATCCCCGATTTTACCAAAGTTTTTAGTATGTCTGTAGGGTTTCCCAACAAGTTCCGAATGTTGTTATTTGAATAAAATATAATTTTGTAATTGATTTGTTTGCAAATTTTATCAAGGTCTTTGGTTAATAGATGGAACGCAATTTTTATGAAATTTCTGGTGATTTCTTTAGAGTGGGAACTTTGTAAAGTCGTCGAATTACAAAGCTTTAATCTTAGCTTACGTTTTCTAACTAAATTATCAATGACGTCTGGAGTGAAACCCTTGTAGGAAGTAATATTGTTGATGTACCGATATTCAATCCGTTATCTATTTGGATTTAATGGAAAGGTAAGCACATACTTGGTCCATACCATGGGGAAGTATTTTGCACTATTTTTAAATGTAATTTCGATATTACTCATGAAAAGATTTGCAGGGAATGGAAATAGGCTATTACCCATTGCAGTACCCTCTATTTGAAAGCAGTTTTGGGATATACAGATAGTACTTCGACTAATCTATTCGCGAATTAGCTCAGGGAATAAATTGTTTACAGTGAGAAATTCCTGCAGGTATGCCATGGTTTGTGGAATCGGAACATTAGGAAACATGGGACTTACTAAAATGTCACCTTCAAGTAGCTGTAGAGTTTTACTTTTGTTGATGAATTCCAATGAATTCTCTACCGAAAAACTGAATTGTCGAGGAGGCAAACTTCTACATTTTTGTGTAAACCATTTCGAAGGCAAATAAGTCGGTGAGTTAATACCCGAAACAATGGGTCTCATCGATCTACCTGGTTTGTGTATTTTAGAAAGACAGTATAGTTTAGGCATTACAGGGTTAGAATAGGTAAGTTTGTTTGTGGTGTAATAAGTCTGTGGCAACTTTCCAAAGTTTCCTTTGTTTCGCTAATTTTTAAGGGATTTTTAACTGTCTGTAAGGACCGATATTGAGCATAACATCCACTCTCTCAAAATAATCCTTTTTGGGCAAAATAACGACTCTATTACCATTGTCAGCTTTTAGATGAAATAATTTTTATTTCCAAGTTGTTTAATAAGTTGATGGTCTCTGATAACAGATTTTGGTTTCCTTAATGAATGAATTTTCAAATTATTCGAATTCTGTGTTCTGCAAGCGTTTCTCATGTACTGTTTTGCTGGTTCATCGAAGGCACTTTCAATTCCAACAATAATTTCCTCTACTGGAGGTTTTCTGTATTCCAAATTAAATTACAAACCTCTGCTGAGAAGAGCTAATTCGTCCTTAATAAAGGATTCACAAGATTCATCAGTGACAATAGTCGGTAGGTCTTTCAGAGCGGTGTTTTTACTGTCAAATCTTGCACCTAAACTACGCAATTTTTTACCCTGGGTTAGCAATTTCTGTTGACATTAAGTGAGATAATTTCTAAAACACATCTCCCAAAAGTGCACCATGATTGGAATTGGTTTTTACATAAGCTACGCGTGAGTGCAAGGTGTGATTTACATTCTTCTTCAGAGGGATAGAGTTAAACATACTCGATGGGATCGAATTATATCCGACGAGTCTGAAGATAATGAAACACACAATAGTGTTACGAACCCAATTTCCAGAATTATAAATCATATTATTATTGCTTCATAGCTGTTGGAATGTGACTTCAATTATTTGCATACACAGGTGTGTTGCAAGCAATGAGCTCATTTTTAACTCAGCATAATTAAAGCACATTTGATTATTGAATGAAGCAATGAAATAGGAATGCGCTTGATAAGGTAAATTAAGCGATATTCATGTAAGAGCTGATGGGTGCAAAAATGAATTAATAAAAAGGGCAACCTGAGAGTTGAGGGGGACAGTAAGATAGTAAGAAGAGTCCTGATAGTGAAGTGTCACAGTCAGACCAGGGTTGACAGTTGAAATTTAAGAAAGTTGTATCTCACCCCAACAATGGCTCTGAACATGTTTATCTTTTTGTAAGTAGTTTTAATTTAATATATTATTTAGGATAAGTGTAATTATATGTATTAGGGAATAAATGAATACATTAAATCATTTTATCAAAGGGTAGTTGTTTCTCTGGTAATCCCGGCGATAAGGACAAGAGCTCCTTATCAGTTACGATTTAAACGTAACATATGGTGGAGGCGCCGGCTTATCAAAATTAACAGTTTAGGACCAACCCCAAACAAAATGGATATTTTGGTATCAGCCCTGTTAAATGCCAGAAACACTGCCCTTACGATCACCCAACATTACATAGACATAAGTAACGACAATGAGGTCATAATTTTCTGTGAAGATATATTCAAGTACTCACAAAACATGGATTCAACCATTTATTTTGAAACAGGAGGATATAATCTTAGCGAAATGGAGGCAACACTAACCGTAGAGTACATTCAGACAATTTTACACCAACGGTACCACGTGTTACGTTTTGGTTTCGTAACTGATAAGGAGCTCTTGTCCTTATCGCCGGGATCGCCAGAGAAACAACTACCCTTTGATAAAATGATTTAATGTATTCATTTATTCCCTAATACCTATAATTACACTTATCCTAAATAATATATTAAATTAAAACTACTTACAAAAAGATAAACATGTTCAGAGCCATTGTTGGGGTGAGATACAACTTTCTTAAATTTCAACTGTCAACCCTGGTCTGACTGTGACACTTCACTATCAGGACTCTTCTTACTATCTTACTGTCCCCCTCAACTCTCAAGTTGCCTTTTTATTAATTCATTTTTGCACCCATAAGCTTTTACATGAATATTTCTTAATTTACCTTATCAAAGGTAATGCAGGGGTTACACTATAGGACTGAGAATACTTTGCATTAGGAGGTATGTTCGGCATAAACGTAATTAATAACACTGCAATTATTCCTTCGAATGCTCTAACACTAAAAAATTTTAACATCCCTCTGAAGGTGAGACCCATTATAACATTTATTCAACTAGAACTAAACGGCCCCGACTACTTTCTGAACTTTGATTGCGGCCTACACCATGAGCACCTATGACAAGTGAAATTAAAAATACGTTGACGTGACCATCTCTCTTTTTTATTTTATCCAATCCAATTGTAATGTCAATGCACCAAGGTGTAGGAATTTTGCAACTCGGCATAACTGATTCTCTAGGTCAAGTATTTACTGTACAGCACAATTTGCAATGTCAGTATTAAAACTATTTATTACTTTTTCAGTGTCAGTAGACTAGTGAATTGCTGCATAAAAATGCAAGAAAAAAGAAATAAAATTTGTATGTCATTAAATGTATAAAATTCTATATAAGTAGCTTAGAACGTAGGTAGTTTATTTTATATTATGTGTTAAATTCGAGGGTATAGCTTTTATTGTACATAACGTAGGATTTAAACAGTATCATATTATGCAAAATTAAATTTTAAAATAATTTTGCTAAGAAAAAAATTATGAAAATAGCAAAAGGTAATAAATATTAATATAAATTTACGTTTAAATTTCATCTGTAGGTTAAGGATACCCCAAAGTTTTTCTAGCATGTTTTAGGTATTTTGCCGAATATTTCCACTGTGTTTGTTTATTATGACTGATAAGCAGAAGTACAAGTGCCAAAAGAATAATAAAGAAGAAGAGGAAGCGACAGAAGATAACGAGGTTATGTTATTTACTGCACGGAAAGAAGATTCAAGAAGAAGAAATACGATTGACAAGAAAACAAGCAAAAACAAAGAAGAACGTGTACTGAAGGAGAGACACCCAAATATGGACCAGCCACTCAGCTTCAGAATAGAAGTGGAAAATGAAGACTTATTGACTTACGAAAGGAGTCCTACTGCAAGCTAGCACGAGTGAAGACAGCCTGACGCCCGCAACCTAGTTACGAATCGGCTACGGACCACGGAATATTTCTAAAAGCTAAGTATTTTTTTTTTTACATCTCAAAGAGAATTTTATTTATTTGGGTTTTATAATTGCACACATTACTTTACTTTACTTTACTTTTCTACTCTCCTAATTTCCTTTAAAACTCGCCCAAATAACTAAAGTTTCTGCGTGTAATTTTATTTTAGGTAATTTTTTTTCTTGAATTCATGTCGTTACTCATGCTTGCTTCAAATGTATCTTGCCTGTACTTAACATGTTTTGTACAATGCAAGCTTTTAAATAGAATTTAGTGCTTTTGGACCTTTAGATAATTTTCTCACACAATGATTAAATGAGTATTTGTCAAGTAGAAAGAAGTTGAATAATTATTTTGTATCCCACTGTGCATATAACGCACGTTTGTGGGCTTTTAAACTGCACTTAGTTGCTTTGTTACGTTATGCACCAGAGATGTGCCTTGTGAATTGTCTAAAATGAGACAATAGGAGAATAATGAGAATTTAAAGTTATTGAGAATTTTGAGAAAATATAATGTGCATTATCAGAATTAATTGATAATAAGAGAGACATTATAAGTAAATACAGATTAAAAGTCTTGACAATTTGAGAAATATAAACGTGTGAGATATGATGTTTTGTAATTAGCACTTCATTTTGAAAATTTTTGGGTCCATAAAACAGATGCTTGTGAAAAGTAACAATTAATATTGATCATATATTTTGTTTAGAAAGAGTATAAAGTCAATCTTCTTTCCGAAAAAATTACATATTTGAATTTTGTTAATAATTATTTAAGGGGGATCTCTCTATGTTTATTAAAATGTTTAGGTTAATAATTAATAACTAGTATTAAAGTAAAATTACCTGATAAGTCAAATTAAGTTTTTTTTTTTCTCTATGTGACTACACCGGTACCACACCGAACCAAAACCACTACGCACACAACTGGGCCGACCACGAAAAGCTGCCTACAGCACAAACTGGGAAGTCGCAACCAAAATGGAAATTCGCCAAGTATCCGGAAATCCACCTGCCCTAAGAGATTTTACGAGGTTCAACAACCACCATCACCCAATTCGCAGTAAACAAACAATCCAGCATACCTACGATAGAAAACAGTACAATCAACTTGAAATAACCTATCCTAATTTCAAACCTATACCTACGATAATAATTCCCTTTACTTAAATTATTTCCTATGCAAATATTTAAATATATTTTTTCCTTCCTCAATTATTCCTTGAAATTCCTTGAATATCCGAGACTGGAATATCCTGCTTCTATCGACAGCAAGGAGAATTCACATCAGCATCAAGGAATTCCATATTTTTCAAGACAACATGACACCTATAAAACAGATTCTGCGAAATCATCAAATATAAACCAGTAATTGAAACAATTACTTACTTCTTCTGTAACACCTGAATGGACCACCAAGGAGCGGCAGCGACAAGAAATAGCCTTGGCGGATATTTACAACAATAATAAACAGACTTCGAAAACCGGCGACTTCGAATTTTTAGCGAAAGAAAATGTGGAACGTGCAACAGTTTATTTGCTGACTTTTTGAATTTTCAAGTGCGTAGTGGGCGTGCGCGAGATACTTAGACGGAAGTGATTCACGGACAATTAAAGTGACTTTAAGACTGAATAAATTTGTGAATAGTGAATCAAAACTTTGAACATTAATGGACATTATGAATTTATTTTGTGTGGTATCGAACTGTTGAGTGTAGTTACCTATTATTATTATTTTTTAATGTGTAAAAGGGGGAGTAATGTTACGAACCCAATTTCCAGAATTATAAATCATATTATTATTGCTTCATAGCTGTTGGAATGTGACTTCAATTATTTGCATACACAGGTGTGTTGCAAGCAATGAGCTCATTTTTAACTCAGCATAATTAAAGCACATTTGATTATTGAATGAAGCAATGAAATAGGAATGCGCTTGATAAGGTAAATTAAGCGATATTCATGTAAGAGCTGATGGGTGCAAAAATGAATTAATAAAAAGGGCAACCTGAGAGTTGAGGGGGACAGTAAGATAGTAAGAAGAGTCCTGATAGTGAAGTGTCACAGTCAGACCAGGGTTGACAGTTGAAATTTAAGAAAGTTGTATCTCACCCCAACAATGGCTCTGAACATGTTTATCTTTTTGTAAGTAGTTTTAATTTAATATATTATTTAGGATAAGTGTAATTATATGTATTAGGGAATAAATGAATACATTAAATCATTTTATCAAAGGGTAGTTGTTTCTCTGGTAATCCCGGCGATAAGGACAAGAGCTCCTTATCAGTTACGATTTAAACGTAACAATAGTTTATAACCGTGTTCGTCTTTATCATCTCAAGTTTCCAAGAAAAAATCTCAATTTTTAGCTTTCCTACTTTGTCAAAAACATGTGCCCGGTATGACGTATGTGACAGAGCTGTTGCAGCAATTGCGTCTGCTGTTTTTCATGACATTCAGTCAGATGTCAAAATTATAGACAAATCCAAATTGGGTCGTACAAGAGCAAAAGGACGCAAGGATATGTTAACTAAGGATCGGATTCCTAATGTACCAGTTTTATACTTTGATAGTAGGAAAGAACAGACCTTGAAGATAGTGAAAAGTGGTACCAAAAAATACTAATGAATTGCCCCTAAGGCACCTGTTTTCATACTTAGATGGCGCAACTACCGGACCAACTTCCTATGCAAGCACTATTGGAAAGTTACTAGAGGAATGTGGAAAACATCCCATTGTACTGTATTGAAAGAGAGAAAGTGTGTTACCGGATATTAATATCGTTAAACATATAAGTTGTGACCAACGTTATTTATACGATATTGCATTAGTTGTTATAAGTGGCGAATGTTCTTGTTATCTAGCTCCAGGAAAGGTGTGGCACGTACGGTGGTTGACGAAAGCCAACAGGATATTTAGACTGTATATATCCTACCATCTGAAAATCTTAAACATTTCGCTATTTTTGTTGTCAATGAATACCCATCCTTCATGTAAATTTGGGTCTAGGCGTTTCCGGAAATCGGTTTCCAATTGTAGATATCTTCCACCACAACTGAAGGAAGCAACTGAACCTGTCATTGAGCGAAACAGTTTCTTTGCGTATCCTGACAACGTTCTATTGTCGAGGCTGTCTGATGTTTGAAAACGTATTCGTGAACTTGCTGCTAGAAGGATCTTAAAAGCAAGACACACAAACCATTCTGCAAAACTCTGTCGTATTTTTGAGGTCCCTGCAATAAACTTTTATACTAAGTCGTACGCAGATCTCATAGATTGGGAACAAAAGTGTGGTCAACCTCCTCTCCTTCGAGACATCACGGATGAAGTCTTACTGCCGCTAGTAAAATTAAGAGGCAATGACGAAATGCCTTTTTTGAGACTTCCATGTCACACCCAGGCCGTAGAGCGTTTAATCAATACAGTAACAAAGTTTTCGATTCGAGTGTGTGAGAAGGTCTCATCGGAATGAAAATAGACTCAAGAAAATTGATGTCGAAATTCGAAAGCAAACGTGATTTTAAGGTTTCTACTGACTAATTTTATACAAGTTCTTTGTTTAAGTGTATCATTTTTATTTTAAATAAATACTATTTCCTTCATTTTCACTTGCTTTATTCATAAAAACATAATAGTTTACATAGAATAGAAACAATGGCCTCGTTCAAGTTTCATCTATATGGCAGTAAAAAGACAAATCTTCAAAACCAATGCGTGGGTGCAAGAAAAATACTGATGAAATATTTTGAATATATTTTAGAATACTCTAGGGATGGGTCACATTTTGATCGCTATTAGAAATAAAAACAAAAAACCTCCCATATAACAGCGACCCACCCTATTAGACAATCCAAAACACTTTAAATGTCATTACTAAAGTAAGAGACATCTACTGTTCATATCTCTGTATAATAAACCTCAAAACAAGATCTGTTTTGGAATGCTGTCCTTCGTGTTGAGGTACATTATACTTTTACTGCAAGAAATTATAAAACAATATCAGTATTCACATAAATCATTCATATAGATCATTAGAATTAATCCTTATACATTTTTTAACTTCAGCTGTCAGAGGAAATTATTGGGTGAAACACTAGCAGTCCATCATTTTCAAAACAATATACATACGAGTATAAATAAATTATGAATTTATTGTTACTTTGTTAATCATACAATATTAACCCAACATTAGTACAGTTTTTAAGAAATGATTTTGGAGAAAATCTAGTGTAACGTCAACCGAAGAGATGTCAAGAGTCCACATGAGTTTTTTCCTAATACCATATTTATTGAATAGCTGTGGGACTCTTTTACATTTTCAAAAAAATGATGACGAATTAGCATCATGCTTGAAATTGACAATAAAGAGATTGTTCTCTAACGATGGTACTATTTACTTTCTTACAGAAAGTGAGGAACCTGTTTTGTCGACTCTTGCTGGGATCGATAATCCACGCGTTATAATTAATTGTGAGAAACCAATTAAACTGTCATTAACATTCTATAGTAACTATATAATAAGTACCAACAAATTCATCTCTTTAAATCAGACCCTCAATATCCTCAAAGACAGTTCAGTTTGGAACAGAAACCAATCACCTAGAGGAAGATTCTTGGTAATAACTTCCTCCGCCAGAAACCTGAAGAATATCTTCGAAGTGCTTTGGAGTTTTGATATAATGAATGTTATTTTGGTTTTGTGCCAAGACAACTTACCGATTCAACTTTACACATGTGATCCATTTGCAAAAGGTAACAAATGTGGAAGTGAAGCAAAAATGATTTCTGGACAAAAGTGTAATGCCACCATTAAAATCAAATTAACCAACATATTTAAAAACCTAAATGGTTGCCCAATTAAAATTCCCCGTTTAAGTTTATTAAGCAAGCTTACTTTTATCGAGTCTGTGGGTGGTGTTATCCTTTATCGCACATTTCTTTTTGTTGGACAAATTCTGAATGCAAAAATTGTTAGTGGATTTATATCTAATAATAGAACTAATGACCATTATAACCATAGTGGAGGGATACTGCTTTCATCTACACCAACAAGGAAAAAGGACTTAGTGAATGACTACGACTTCAGCGAAATAGTATACCACGACGAAATTGTCTGGGCTGTTCCAAAAGCTAATAAAATGTTGGGAATTCAAACACTTGCAAAAATTTATGACCAGAATGTTTGGTTGGTTATTGCAATATCTCTGTTTGGTATGGTTATGACTTGGTGGATAATGTCGAAGTATAGTAACGATCGACCAGAATATACAAAATTCTGGAGAAATGTCGAAACTATTTTGATAATTTTATTGGGTAGTTCTGATAACCTCAAGCCAAAAACTAGCATGATAAAAGTTCTGGCGTTGTTTTGTTCCTTTTATTGTATACTGATAACTACTCCATTTAAAGCAAATTTAAGCAGTGTCCTAGCAAAACCACCGTATTCTCAAAGTATTACCACATTGGAAGAACTTGTAGAATCTGGCATATGGTTGTTGGTACAAGGAGCTGGAGCTAGTGGCAATCAATATAATTTAACTGCTGAATATGGTAATAGCTTGTATGAGAAACTTAACAAGCGACTGATAGTGGTACCTGAAATTAACACATCTGCTACTGTATCGAAAATTGTCTTACATCGCAATCTAAGCGTGTTGATATCCAAAAAAATGATAAAAATTTTGTGGATGCACGGAGGCTCAGAACTTGATGCAGTGAATGCAAGACTGCTTAACATGGAAGTAATTGTATACACCAGAAAGGGCCACTATTTCATGCCTACATTGAACAAGCTTATAAGGAAGATGCATGAACAAGGATTTTATGACCAAATTCTGAATTTGGCTGCTAGTCAAAACGGCGTTGTAGATGACAACTCGAATACTGTCTTGGGAATTTGTCATTTGTACGGCGTGTTTATTTGTTGGGGAGTTGGATTGCTCTTCACTAGTTTGGTATTCGTCGGTGAGTTGTACAAAGAAAAAGCGATTCGTTTTTTAGAATACAGAACATCATTTACCTAGAATGCTTGATTTCATATGACCATGAATGTATCATCTTCTAGACGTATTAAATTAATAAATAAAACAACACGTAGTTTTATTCAACTGAAAAACTTTATGCAACACATATTAGTTCAATCTCTTGTCCAAATCCATTCGTTATAACCTTTCGATATTTATAACAAGCTATGAATGTTAACGGATGGTGGTAGCTCTCGCCATGGGATGGGTGTGACCACCCAACGTTAACAAGTAATATATAAAAATCTTATGTGGAAAACCCACCACAAACAATTTCCTAATGCAACCGGAAACTGTAACATTTCTATATAGCCCTTCTATGGAATTTCTGACGTTCGCCTTCAACATTAAACTTTCATGCTTATATCTTAGTTGGGTAAAAGCACGTGACAAAGAATTGCAGATTTGATTAAATGTTACTTAAAAAATAGTTAATAGTGAAATTGGTTTGATCATTTTTCTTAATTATATCAAAAATCGTACACAGCATTTCTGCTGTGTGTAGACTTATACAAGTATGATAGCGTTTCCGGTTTTATGGCGTTTGTGTACTACGTCTTGTAACGAAGTTTCCGGGGAGCAAAAGTTTCAGCGTTTAGTAATTAAATGTTAGGTCGCTTTAGTTCCTGAAAGAGGCGTCTGCAGCAGAGTTAGTGGAGTTCCCAATTGTTTTCCACCACGCACTCATCATCGCTTTCGGTTACACTCCGAAGAGAGAGGGAACCCAGTATATATCCAGGATCCCAGTATACATTCAGTAACTTGGAGTCCACTGTCATCCGAGAAGGAAGTCGCCGAAGTTTCCAGTCCGTGACAATTTCTAGTCCGTTGGGAAATTCCATAAAATCCGCGTACCTGTACGGTGTCGCTTATATTCATTTTGTGGAACACTTCGCCGTTGGTGTTAACTTAATTGATATCAAGCAGGTTATGCAAATTCATATCAATTAGGTTAGTATACCAGCCAAATAAGAGATTGAAGATCTTATAAGCCGGTCAGGCCAGGTTAATTGGACTGTTGATTTACATATTTTATACGTTATTGGAATTTCCGAACTAATTTAACAATACGTTCTATTTTTAAAAGTAGGCGTTAATATAATTTCCAGTACTCACCGTACAATAATATTTCATTTAAAATAATCTACGAAGCCCTTAAATTCATTTATCGTCGAGATTACTAAGCCAAGCACGCTTTCCCGGCGCATCTGCATCTAGCGACCCTCCAGTTATCTGGATCCGTTCATTGAACCGGCGAAGCTAGAAAACCGTAAACAACTTCACAGGCGAATTAAACTAACCGGTACGCGTACCAGGTGACAATTTAATTTTATAATTGTGTGAACACAGAAAACGACTCCAATTGGTGGTGTCGTGGGTAGATTTTGTTAAACGCATTTAAAACTAACTGTCAGGTGGCAACCATTGTTTTTGTTTAGTTAAGTCTACAAAGTACGACCGCCGCACGCCGCCGGCAGCTGGAGCGTACGAACTTCTGGCTCTGAGGTAAAACCAGGCACTCGCTCCCACGTGGACGCCTCCTTTTGGTTGTTTAGTCTTTTTATATTTGTCTTTCTGACATCGAATACTTTATGTAAACTGTGCAGGTATTTCTGGGATCCCCCCATTTTTCCATGGCCCGATGTACGTTGCATTACTTGTGTAGATAGACATTCTTCTTCCATTCGCTGTACATGTCCATACAATTGAGTTTTTTCCGGCATACATCATCTATAATTGTAATTTCTGTTTTCATCATTTCCCTTACTTGTTGGTTTCTTATTATATCTAAGCGAGACATTCTTGCTGATTATCGCCAAAAATCCATTTCTGTGGCCAAGAGTTTCTTTATTTTTTTGTTGTTTATTTGCGATACTTGATAAACTCATTCTACCACACATTTTATTATCATCTAATCATCTGCAAAGTGTATGGTGTATATGGTGATATAATTCGAGATCAGGGCTCTAATTTTTTTCTAAATTGTTGTAGCGTTGGCTTGAGGTATATTTTGGACATTTTATTTATAGGTTATGATAGTCCCATTGTTTTGTAATTAGACGTGTCCTTGGGCTACTCCTATGTACAGATATTTGTTTATTTCATAATCATCTTCAAGTTTCATCTTCGACCCTGCTCTTTAACTTTTTGTTAAGTATATACTCGTCGACGGTTTGCAAATTATATGGTATATATCGTTGTATTGAGATCGGGACTTTTCACTATTGTGTTTTGAATGTATTTGTTGCGGGTTCCGATAGTCTAATTCTTTTCTAATTGGAGGTTTTCTGGGATACCTTCTATGGGTAGACATTTGGCTTCTTCTATATTCATCTGCAAGTCCCATCTTCGCTTTTACTCTTTAAGATTTTGTTACGAATGCTGTTGTAATGCTGAGTTGAGGTATATTTTTGACTTTTATTCGCAAGTTTGGGTAGTTTCACTGTTTTCTAATTGGAGGTTTTCTGGGATTCGTTCATTTGGTTTCTTCCATATTCATCTTTAAGTTTCATCTTCCGTTTTTCTCTTTAAGATTTTATTACGAGTACTGTTGTAATGTTGAGTTGAGGTATATTCTGAACATTTTATTTTCAGGTTTGGATAGTCTGTTTCTTATTTGGAAGATTTCTGGGATGCCTTCCATGCGTAAGCATTTGGCTTCTTTCATATTCATCTCTAAGTTTTATCTTTGGTTTTTCTCTATAAGATATTGTTACGAGCACTGTTGTCATGTTGAGTTGAGGTATATTTTGGACGTTTAATTACAAGTTTGGATAGTCTCATTGTTTTCTAATCCGGAATTCTGGAATTCCTTCCATGCGTAGACATTTAGTTTGTTCCATATTCATATCTAAGTTTCATCTTCGATTTTTTTCTTTATGGATTTATTACAAGTATTGTTGTAACGCTAAATTGAGGTATACTTTGGACGTTTCATTCGAAGGTTTGGATAGTCTCACTGTTTCCTATTGGGAAGTTTTCTGGGATGCTTTCCACGCGTAAGGCTTCTTTCATATTCATCTTTAAATTTCATCTTCGGTTTTTCTCTTTAAGATTTTATTACGAGTGCTGTTGTAATGCTGAGTTGAGGTATATTTTGGACGTTTAATCGCAAGTTTGGATAGCTTCACTGTTTCCTACTTGGAGGTTTTGTGGGATTCATTCCATGGGTAGACATTTGGTTTCTTCCATATTCATCTCTAAGTTTCATTTTCGGTTAAGATTTTATTATGAGTGCTGTTGTAATGTTGAGTTGAAGTATATTTTGGAAGATTTGGATAGTCTCACTGTTTTCTAATTGGAAGTTGTCTGGAATTTCTGTTATGCATAGATAATTGGTTTTGCTCCATATTCCGTTTGAAATTCCTTCTTCGGTTTTTCTCTTTAACCTTTCGTTACATATACCCTAGATTTTGTCTATCGTAGACAATTCCGCCTCCTCGTCTGCAAAGTATAAGAGTATTTTAGGGATTCCTGTGCAAATTTTCATGTCCGCGCCCTGGCTTCGGTATTTCGTTTTCAGCACATGTACTCTAGGTTTTCTCTGTTATGGGCTATTATTACTTGATGGTTTGCTACGCGTGGTATATAGAGTTGTCGCTAAGGAATCTCATTTTCTACTAATTTGTTATAACACTGTGTCAAAGCATATTTCAAACATTGCCGGTAAGAGGCAGCATCCTTATCGTAGCCCTTTTGATATTAAGAATAGTGTAAATAATTCATTTCCGCGTTCTATATTTAGAATGTTCAGTTGTAATACAAATGTTGCGCTGCTTTCACGAGAGTGAGGTTTATCTGACTGTTTCTAGGACTCTCCGTAGTTTGCGCACTACCACGCTCCACCTACCTTAGCGAGTTCGCGAACGTAACGGGTAATTTTTTTCTGTGTTAGGTGTGTAGCAATGTATGTGACAATACATTGCTGTACTTATATATACAGGGTGGACCAATGAGAACGACACAGACCCGATTTTTCATATTTATCGTCATTTTTTTAAATCACTCGGACACGTGACTTTTGGGGGAGTCTTTTTGCGTTTATTTTCAACCTTGACACATCAACTTCCTTGGGATTGTGAGCTTTACCCCTAGAAGTTTAAATTTGAAAGGGGATCGAGTGGCACATCATTTTAAAGGGCATTAAATTCTCGTTTTAACGCTTCCAAGTTTTTCAAATTCGGATCAGCAGTTTTGAAAAAAATGCCTTTTAAAAATAGTAATCCGCAATAAACCAATAATTCATGATTTTACACTTTTACCATAATTTACATCAGTAATGTTTCACTGATTAAGAAATTTACCTTTACTTTTAGTTTATTAAATTTTCAAAATGTTGACTGCATGCATATAGTGATAAGGTTGAAAATAAACGCAAAACGTTTCCGCCTCAAAACAGAAATTGAAGGGCCCAAGCAATTGTTTCTGTTCAGCAATCAAATTTATACCACTTTTCAAAGAGCACAATCAAATTTCCATTATGACGAAACGAAAATTTTTACTATTAATTTTTATGGTACCTAATAAAATTAACAAAAGTTATAACTTGTAAAGCTGCCTATATACTTAGGCAGATTTATATTGTAGGAAATTAGAGACATCAGGCACCAGTTCCTATACTAATAATTCGTTCAAAACACTAGAATTATTTCGTCCACAATTTTCTTTAATTCAATTTGATAAGAGGATATAATTTTTGGGAAACCCTTAATTATGCTTTGTTTTAATGTACTATACATTATAATTTAATTATGGATAATACAATATTAACTTAGGTTTGGAAATAAAATACGTTTGGTCAAAAAACCTACTGTAAGGTAAATCAAAGAGATCTCGGTATATCATATGCGTTTAATGTTATTAATATATATATATTGAGATGGTTTTTGCGTAGCGTAATTAATTATTTATATATAAATAAAGGATACATGCATATTAAATCACATCTTAAGGGTTGTTTCTTATGTGGAAGTTTTCTTTAGATTCACATAAAAGCAGAGTTGTTTCTTGTTTGACTGGAATTGCAGTTGAGGCATATGCTATGGTGTCCTGTACACAAAGAATGACTTATATTTAAAAACTTCTTTATAAAAAAGTAACCAACACAACAAGATATTATAAAAGGTGACATGACTTACCTATAAATGGAATTCAGGTCCAGCTTCTAGGATTTTAATTCATTAATCACCATAAATGAAATTAATTGAAGCTGTCCGGAAGGATTATTTCTTTGTAGCAGTTTGGAGATCTGATATGGGTTTATAAAAAAAGAACTTTGAGAAGTGCTGTTTGTGTTCCTGAAATCAAATTATGTGTTATAAGTGGCGTCAGAAATATATTAACAACTTTATAATTAATTTATATGTTTAAATTTGATTTTTAAAATTAATCTTAAAATCAAAGTTACTTGCTTGCAAAATTCTGGTATATATGTATTGTATCTATAGAGATTTTATTTATTATTAATGTTTACAAAAAAAAAAGGAGAATGAAGATAAAAATTTTTGGTCTTTTGTAAAATTAAAATTGTAAAACGATATTAAACGCTATTGCTTCTATAAAATAAAAGTTTTAATCTCATATAACTAAGTGTTTGAATATCTACCTAAATGAACAACGTACCTGTGAACTCCTAGCTGCAATGATAAGTGTCTAATAGAAGAATATCCACGAGACGTCGGGACTTGCTTCCTGGGGTGCATCTTGGAGAGCCTGGATTGCTGTTGCTCCTGGTATTTTCAAAGTAAGTCAAACAATAACCTATAAGGTACGATTTACGATAACTACAGTAAGAAGAATATGTACACGTACCTGTGAACGTCAATTCTTACCTTTTGTGGATGATATAAAAGTGTTTTGGTATACTAAGAAAATTATTCATTTAGCACAAGCCGATTGTAGTTGCATGATAGCAAGACAGATTAAAAAATCCTTTTTATCCAATGTATGTCATGCGCAGTAAGTAAGTTTGGCACATACAGAACCGACTATCTGAGGTGATTTTTATGCTGTACCGAGCTAACGACCGTGGTATTAAATTGGTATATTTTGAATAAACTTATATCGGCTATTTTATATTTAGCCTGGCGCTCAACATTTTGTAAAATTGTATTTCACAACATCTAAAGTTACATTTTAAGTGACATGTTATTAAAGAAAATTGTTTAAACGAAATTAATTTATAATTTCATTTATTTATCAATAATCAGTCACTATCATTCATCTCAATATATATATATATATATATATATATAAATATATACATATGTTTTGCATAATGTGGCACCCGTTATAGCTAGTGACCATGGCACCCTGTGTATATATTTTAATTAAACAATATAATAAAATTTGGCACCATTACAAAATACTACAAAGTGGCACCAAACTGTATAAAAATAACGTCAATGGCGGTAAAACAGGCACCCAGCGTAGTTACCAATGTGAGGGTGTCATTATGCAATAATTTCTTTTTTACTTAGCGTGCGTATTATTACCGATTGAAATATAGCCGTGAACGAACGTTTCCTGTTGAGGGAGATATATGCATGCGCAACTGTTGTACCGAATTAGTGTCCGCCAAAATGTATTTAAATATTCCAACCTCTTGTTGGCTTTATGCCTAGCTGACTATGAGAATTTATGAATGTCACTTTTTAAATATACTGGCCGTTTCTCTGAAAGAATTTCATGAACATCATTATGAATTTTCATAATACGAGGCCGGATTCAAGATCAAATTGACCATCTTGCCTTAAGTCACATTATGATATATAATATAATCTGTCATTTGAACGTTCAACAAAGTTAATTTTGGCAAATGCAGATTGTAATTCTTGATACGTATTACTTTTTTGTAGCTTCTTCTTAGCGTGCTTTATCTTGTACGAGCCGTAGAGATCTTCTCTCATATGCTTTAGTTGCGCGTTTTTAGAGTACCACAGGCATAGAGGACCTACAGCATAACGTAGGCTCCGAACCACGTAAAGTGTAAACACTTCTACTGGAAGGAAGCGGCAATGTTTGATGAAAAACAAAAAAAAAAAAAAATCAAATTCAGTTGCAATTGTATAACCGTATTAGTGTCAAGTCGAGTTTGTGCGTTTGATTGAATAATCTTTCTGTCTCCTTAAGATCTATTTTGTTTATTGCTTTTTATTCGTATGTTACAATTGTGTTCTTAATAATAAACAACAATGCAGAGAAACCATTTAACAATAGAACAACGAAATTTAGCCGTTGCTATGCACCAAAGCGCAAATCGCCAGGTAGACATTGTTGATATGTTAGGAATTACGCAGAGCGTAATTTCACGTGCCCTTTCGCGCCTTAGAGAAACAGGCACGACTGCAGGAAGGCGTCGAAGTGGATCTTTTCGTATCACAACACTTCGTGAGAATCGACTTCTGGTAAATAATGCAAGAATGCAGCCCTTTACAATTGCTACACATCTACAGTCTCCGAAACTGTGATAAATCGATTGTTTGAGGTAGGACTTACCTCATGCCGCTGTGCTGTAAGAAGAACTATGGTTCAACGAATACACGGGTGGAATGTCAAGACGTGGGCTTCAAGAAGCGACACCTTGGGATGATATATTGTTTTCGGATGAGTTCAGATATTGTCTCAGCAATGATAGCCGGTGTCAAAGAGTGTATCGTAGTGCCGGACTTCGTAACTCACCTCAGTATACCCAACCAGTCGTTGCATTTGATGGTGGTGGTCTTATGGTATGGGCTGCATATCTTTAATGGTACACTCACGGGTCACCGTTATGCCCAAGAGATCATTATGGACCGTGTTCTGAAATGTCGCAACGCTGTTGGATGGGAATATTTTATTTTTCTTGACGACAATGCAAAGTCGCATCGTGTTCGGGTTGTTTTAGAAATGCTTCGAGATGAGGAAATAAACCATCTTGCTCTTCCTCCGCTATCTCCAGACCTCAAGCCCTACTACTGTGCAACAGCTGAGGGATGTATTGCCGGTACTGTGGCATCAAATTCTATAAGAACATATTGATAATTGCATTGAGAGTATGTCAGCTAAGTGCAGGGCAGTTATTACTGCCAGAGGGCGTGCCACCCAGTATCAGAATTTAATAAATTTAAGTTAAGTGAAAGGAGAAAATAAGGATTTTTATTGTAATATTGTTAAATTTCTTCTTTAAACGTACCTTTGTTGTAATTTTTATGTTCATCACTAATAATACGTTACATTTTGTTGTTTTGGTAGGTTTTTTATTATAAATGTAATTGGTGTTGCCTTTAAGTGTCTCACACTGCAATATTCATCTTTGATTAGCTTATATGGGGGGCAAAGAAAAATATGCAGAATTTTGAGGAATAGAAAATCCGAAATTAATGAAATAGCACAAACAATAAAAATAAATGAAGGAGAATGGGAAAAATACTTTCCATCTTTTAATAAGACAGATATTCAAAACTATTTAAATGAGAAAAATGCAGCTCAGGCAAACGAGGAAACAGTAGATAACATTATAGAAGTCACCATGGAAATCGATCATCACGATATCTGTATCTAAGAAAGGTGATAAAAAGAAGCCGGAAAACTACAGAGGGATAACCATTTCCATCCCACACGCAGAAATTGCCAAATACTTGAGTATGCAGCTCGACAGACGACTAACGCGAATGAAACAAACAGTTAGGTATAGAATTTCTAAACATGTATTGGCTTTATGAGCCTGGTTTATAAGACGGTCATCAAACCAAGATATACGGATATACGGCATAAAGCATCGACAGTTTGAGCCGTTTTCACGATCTGTAGACTGTAATCTAATAGATTAATAAAAATATACATATAGGCAGATGTGAAATATAGTAGTAGGCAGTAATAGCAACAGGTTCTGGTTTTTATGGTTGTCGCCGTCGTCTTCTTCATAGTCAAATGGTAGAGTTATGGTAACATCTTATGTTATATTTAATACCAGAACTATAAATTTTTGCTGTCTCTCGTCATACATCTCTGATTTAGTGCAACATTATATTTTAGTAATTGCATTTAAACAAGTTTACTATTTTACATAAGAGATTTCTTAAATCAGTAGCTGGATATACTCTAACTAAAAGATTATCAGAGGACCAAAATCATTCGAGAAGGGTTATGTATTTTTGAACTCAATAACAACATGAAAGGCTACAGAGATAAATGGAAACATCAAATCAGTAGGATACCCTAAGATAGTCTACCAGGAATATATGATAAATATAAGCCTAGAGGAAAAATATGATATCGTGCGCGATCTTGTTATTTTCTCTGGTTAGCCAGTGGCAAGGCGAAGCGCCATTAATTGTAACCTAACGTAGCATGGTTACGGAGAAAATACAAATCCTAGGATTACACGAAAAGTTTCTACCACTTCCGAGGTTCGCACAGCGAGCCTAGTCTTCATACCCATGGACTACTGGATGTGCTGTATATTACTTTTTACCTAGTTGTATTTTAAGATACAGTTCTAGATGTCTTCTTTAGGAATAGCAAAACAACGTGTTCATTTGGTGATAGTATTGTGTTGAAAGACTTATTTCTAGCAGGTGTTCTGAAATCTAGACATAGGTGTTCTACGAACCAGAATTTAAAAAAGAATACATTTTTTTATAATTATTGATGTAAGTTTTATTTCTGACGCAGTCCATTAGGGAAATAATAGTTTGGTCAAGTATTGTAAAGCTTTTAGTTTTAGAATAATAAATGTAACTACTCATTGGTATGTAGACTCTATAAAGTATTTCATGGACAAAAGCCGTGTAATATTAACCCCTGTTAGTACATATTGGTAGAATAGTATTTCTATAATTTAACTATTATCCATACGGTTTCTTGACCAAGAACGAAAGAGATGTATAAGCACCATATAAGTTTATGTTTGTTAATAAATGTAATAACTAATTGCAACTGCATGTCAATTCTTCCAGCACCCGATCTAAAATTTACATCATGTCTGAAACGTGCCATTCCAATACTGTTTCCAAAAAGTAGAACGATTTGTTATGTTTCAGAAAATGAGAACGCCTTTTCATCTTTGTTATTTGAGATCAATAACCCACGTACTATTGTAAATGTTAATAAACCAATTTCATTGTCATCAGTATTTTACACTAACTACATAATAAAAGCAGATGAATATACATCTTTAAAAAGAGCACTCAATAGCCTTAAAATAAGTGCAATTTGGAACAGAAACGAATCTCCTCGAGGAAAATACTTGGTGATAACATCGTTAAACAGCAGTCTAAAAAATATCTTTGAATTGCTTTGGGATTTCGATGTAACAAACGTTAATTTGGTTACTCATCAAGAAAATTCACTATCCCAGATTTACATGGCTGACCCATTTGCAGACGAACAAGAGTGTGGAAGTGCAATACAAATTGTGTCTGCCCAACTTTGTGATGTCAACACCCAAAGCATATTAAACAAGAAAATTAAAAATTTAAATGGGTGTCCAATTAAAGTGGTTCATCTAGATATTTTGGCTAAAGCTAGATTTAATGACTTAATTGGTGGCGCTGTTATTTATTGGATAATTGTTGTAGCTGCTCAAATTTTGAATGCAAGCATGATAAGCGCGCCTGCCTCTAAAAACCAAATGATAGATCATTACAACCATAGTGGTGGTATATTATTTTCGGTTAGAGGAATTAGAGATATGGAACTAATAAATGATTACGATTTCAGTGAAATACTATATAGCGATGAAACTGTATGGGCCTGTCCTAAAGCAGACAAATTTTATGATCTGCGAGTAATTTCAAATATTTATCACACTCAGGTTTGGATAGCTATTGGAATATCATTATTGGTGATGGTTACTGTTTTGTGGTTGATTGGTAAGCTGTCCAAAGATCAAACTGAATTTCAGCAGTTTTGGAGGTGTTTCATAGCTATTTTGGCAATTTCATTGAATGGGTTAGATAGTCTCAAGCCCAAAACCACTACTTTAAAGCTTCTTGCATTATTTTGTTCCATTTATTGCATATTGATAAGTACATCATTTAAAGCAAATTTAAACAGCGTCTTGACTAGTCCCATTGGTGGCAAAGCTATTACTACAGTCGAAGATCTTGTAGATTCAGGGCTATGGGTGTTGGTACATCCCCAAAATCAATTTAATTTCAGTGCTGCGTATGGTGATCGGTTATACGATAAACTTGTAAAACGTTTAATAATTACATCTACAGATAACGTAACAGATGTTCTGCTAAAAATTGCATCACAGCGCAATATAAGCGCACTGGCGTCTAGAAGATCTATAAAACTACTGTGGATGCACGGAGGTGCTAAAGTTAACGCAATAGATGCACAACTGTTTAACGCAGAAGCAATACTTTACACACGTAAAGGTCATTATTTCATGCCTATTTTCAATAAAGCTGTGAGATTGATATATGAACATGGATTCTACGCAAAAGTTATTAACGAAATTGAGAGTCAAGCGGGATATATAACGATTAACTCAGTTATTGCACTAAGATTTACTAATTTGAGCAGTATTTTTATGTTGTTGGGTGTTGGATTGTTGTTTGCTACTGCAGTATTCATAGTAGAACTTTTAATGTTTAAAGTCGTACGTCAAAATCTGATAGAATAGTTCTATCTGTTGGATTTATATAAGTCTAAACGATCATCAAACCAAGACCCTTTATTTTGTAATCCCCGGCGGAGGAAGGCTACAGAGCAGCTCTGTCATAAAATATGTTGTAAACCTTCTTTGAATTGAGTAAATTGTTAACGGTTAGTTCGGTTTGTCCTCGCACGAAACGAAATTGTGACACATAAACTATAATAGCACGAAGACAGAAAGACTTCTGACAGAACAAAGCAGAAGAAGTACAACAGAATAATCCAAGACAATTAAAACGTTGGAAAAACAACAAAATAAGACTTAAAAAATCATAAATCTCAATTAAATTTAATTACTACAACTAACGGGAAAAAGATTTTCACTAGAACAAAAGATTTCTACGCAAAATCTACACTAGCCAAAAAACAGAAGTAAATAAGTAGAAGAAGAAAATAAATCAAGTCAGAAGCCGTAAATATCATAAACTTAGAAGATATGGCGCCGATAGAAAAGGACGAAAAACAAAATGCCTTAAAGTAAACAAAGAAAGGTAAAGCAGCCGGTGAATACAAAGTACTCACAGATATGCCGAAAGAAAGTGGTGACGTAGTTTTAAACGAACTAAAGTAACTATTTGGTAAATGAATATAACATATAACCTAAAAGGCTGTGCACCAATACTTACTAATTTGAGCAGCAATTTTTATTGGGTGTTAGATTGCTGTTTGCTACTGCACTATTTATAGTAGAACTTAGTTAGAAAAATGGCAAAAGAAGATTATATTATATTAATATATTATATTATATAAGATATAATTAATTATAAAAGTAATTATCCTAAAAGACCCAGACGGAGAAATCGTAACCTACAGGGTAAGCATTTTGACAAGTACGAAAGTTATCTTCGCAAAGATGTATGAATCAGAAGTTAAAAGTTAGAAAATAGGAAAAAAAGAATATATCAAGTCAAGGAAGGGCAACTAATATAAACTTACTGATATGCCGCCGATAGAAAAGGACGAAATAAAAAATGTATTAACGCAAATTAAGCAGCCGGATAAGACAAACTTCCAAATGATAGAAGTTGTTGACGTAGTTCTAAACGAACTAAAAAAGCTATTTAATAAATATAACCAAGATGAAAAGGGAGATTTGGAGAGTTACCGTCGCATAAATCTCCTATTGATGATTCATAAACCCTTTTCCAAAATGTTAACAAACCGACTAGCTAAAAAATAGAATTATATCAGCAGAAAGAGAAACCATGATTCAGATAATTATTTAATACCGCCGGTCACCTACAAGGTTTGAGGATTCTCATCGAAAAAGCCATAGAATATAACGTACCAACGTGGATTGTCTTTGTGGACTATAGGAAAGCATTTGACTCTATTGGAAACTAGGCTATATTACAATTTCTTAGGAATATGGAAATAAAGGTATCCGGATGGATATTAGGCGAAATATTCAACCATTAAGGGTTAGTCGACGATATTGCTATAATATCGTAAAGTTAGGACAAACTGAAAGAAATTATAAAGGATCTATACAAAGTATCAATAAATGTCGGGTTACGTTAAATGTAGAGACAGATGTGCAGAATAGCCACACTGGTGGAAATGCAGTAGAAATAGTAGAAACACAGCTAATTATATCTTGGAATAGCACTGAATAAAGACAATCAGGAGATAAAAATAGAAAGAAGAAGAAGATTGTAATGAGGGGCTTATGATACGACAAAACCATTCTACCAGTCGCAACATATGGAGCAGAATCGTGGATTATCACAAAGAATAATAATAATACACAAAAGGAGAATACTTTCAAGAGCCACTGAATAAAGATGTTGGGAATCACTTTAAAGAATCGGAAGACAAACTAATGGATTAAGGAAAAAACAGAAGTTGAAGACATCGCTGAAAGAATCATATCTTTGAAATGGAACTGGGAAAAACGACGAAGCATTAGACGACCGCAACAGAGATGAGGAAGTGACCTAAAGAAGATTGGAGGTCTGAACTGGTGAAGCGTAGCGCAAAACAGAAACGTGTACGGCTAAGGAAGATGAAAATAGAGAGGTGGAGATGTAGCTTGGACGAAAAAGAAGAGGTTCGTTTTGTTAAAATATGAAGCGTTTAAAAATTGCTCTAACTTAGAATAAGGATTTAATACCAAGGGAACCAACGTGAAAGTCAGTCGATCCAACTCTATCTCAGACTCCATGTTATCGTTTTATATATATATTTAATGTAGGGCTCTGTAGCAACTTCAAATATTGAGATGTTTGAAAGGTTCCAATCGATTGGAACGTTTCAGGCATCTCGAAGTTTGAATTTGCTGCAGAGCCCCATATTTTAATTCCGTGGTTAGATGGGTTTCAGCGCTACTTACTATATACGTAATTTGTTATCAAGGGAAAATTGAGATTTGGGTCTTAGTAGCCAGTAATAGTTTCTAAATTTTATACCGTGTTGCTATCTTTTTCCATATATGGGTTTTCCATGTTAGTGATTTATCACGGTGTATTCCAAAGTATTTGACACTATCACCCCGCAGTATTGGTTGTCTATTTATGGATACACTTCTCCATTTCTTGTACCACACGTGCAATTGGTCTAAGCTACTCTGTAATTGTTGGGTAGCAACTATTGGATCCAGGTTGCGGGTTAAGATTGCAGTATCGTCTGCGAATGTTGCAGTAGTTATATTACTTTTGGTTGGAAAATCGATTGTAAATAACAGGTATAGGTTCGAGCCCATCACGCTCTCTTGGGAGATTCTTGACTTGATAGTATGTAGAGCCTTTATTGTATTTCAGTAATTGACGTAATAATACCTTCCTTCCAGGTATGATTTGACTATGATGTAAGACCAGTGTGGCAATTGCCTTACTTTAAAAAGTAATCCTTCGTGCCAGAGCTTGTCGAAGGCCTTCTTGACGTTGAGGAAAACTGCAACACAATAGCTGGTTTCCTCAAAAATATAATTTATTGCGTCCACCACGCGCCATGCACCTGTTCTATGGTTGAGTGATGGTTTCTGAACCCAAATTGGTGCTCCTGTATTAATTTGTCTCTGTCTAAGACAGGGGTTAATCTTTGCAGGAAAACCTTTCCAAATAATTCTTTTATTATAATATATAATAATAATAATTACTCGGCGCGAAATGGTAATATCTAACTGAAAATTGTTAAAACGAAACGAACGTCACGACAGCTACCGATATTATGTTTTAACCATGATAACAACGCCACTGTTTCCTTCCGGTATACCGTTTTATAATTCCCTACGGATAAGTCACTGGAATAACTCTCTCACTCACTGTTATAATTGTGTTTGAATTCCAGCAAAATTAAAGTTTGTAATTTGTCAGAAGACTGTACGTTTTAATCTCACTAAGTTGTAGCAATTGTGATCGTTCATTAGTAACAAATATTAGTTCACAGTTCTGAAACAATAAGCATACTTTTCATAATTACCAGCAATCTTTGTACTTAAAGAAAACTCACTTTATAACAGAGCGTCAGTGGAGAATATTATTATTCAGTAAAAGGAACGTGTATTGACAGGGTTTTTGATACCATTAATTTAGCGCTAAAGTACACGTTTGTTTTGTTTTGATCGGGCGAGATCTAGGACGTGGATTTCCACGCATCTCTATGCTGTGAAACTCTTGGCGTATTTTACACTCTAACTATGAGTATTGCCTGTCTCGGGTAGTTTCAACACCAGTAGTGATTTTTAACGTGTCACACATTTGCAGTGGCGTGACCTACGGCTTTATTTCTTATCCGACAGAAAGACCACTTTCAGAGTTTTCCCCGGTAGAAAAATCGAGCTCGGCCGGATTTAAACCCGCATCCCTTGGATCCAAAGGCAAGTGCGCTTACCACTACTCAGAAGCTCTTCAGATATTTTGTTAGTATTTATTTATTCGTCTAGTGTGTTATATAAATAATTAAATCCGTATACTAAAATTAATATATTTATATGTAATATATCAAGTTTAATATTCTAACTCAGGTGAACAATGTAATGTTTTAAAATAGTTACAAATATGTACTGTTAATTGTGTACAAGAAACAGATGTTATTATATACGTTTTAAAGATAATATATATGCAATAAAGTACTTCGTAAATTCTGAGCAATTTAAAAAATGTTTAAATCTAATTAGTTTTGATTCTTTAATTTTGGGAAGGGTACTATTCACCGTGGGCCATTCGCTGCCTAACTCTTCGTCGAAGCAAGATTCGTCGCAACACGATTTTCCGCCAAGAATGAAATACCGGTTGTTGCACAACATAATTTTTTTTAAGTTTCATTTGATACTGATGATTTTTATTTCAGCAAAATCTGACAACTCGTTTCTGAGTAACGGTACCGTATACTTTTTTTATATTAACATTGCTAATTTACAATCTACTCAAGCTACAGAGTAATAAGTAAATATAATGGCGTGGTTGCTATAGTACATGAGTTGGGTACCATCCACTGATGGGTCTCCACGATTCACTCAACGAGGTCTTCAAGCCATTGCCTTTTTAGTGGCTGATAGGAGTAGATGTCGGCGATGATCTGAGTGGTGTGATTTAAGGTGCGATCACGGCTTTTCGTAGCAGAACTCTTGATAACATCGGCGATGAAAGAAATTCTGAGGTCACTACGGAAGTTCTGATTGCTGATAAACCACGGAGCCTTTGTCTCCGATTGGAAGGATTGAAAAATTTTGGTGTTTGAGAGTTAATTGCATCCCTAACGTTCGATTTCGTAGGAGCATACAGGTGCTAGGATGACTTCATACAGTAACAGATTGCTTTCTAAGGTCACTTGAGATTTACCTCTAATTAGCCAGTACATATTTTTTGTCTTCAGATTGAGTTGCTGTCGTTTGGCTTTTATGTGGGCTCTCAAATCAGCCAGTTTGATCCATATGGAGCCCTAGGAATTTCACCTCTGTTTCTATTAGGATAGGTTAATTGTGGATGGTAACTAGCGGACAAGTAGCGCGTTCAATGGTAAAAGTAATTTGAGAGGATTTACTGCTGTTTACTTTGAGTCTCCAACGATCTAGAGAAGTTTGTAGGAGGTTTATATGAAGTTGCAGCTTATCAGATGAGTTAGAGGGCTGGTATCTGATAACATTATTGCAGTGTCGTCTGCGAAGGTAGCGATTAGGGTATTGTTTGTAGTTGGGATGTCTGCAGTATAGAGGTTGCATAGGAAAAGACTGCGGAAACTTCCTTGAGGAACGCCAGAGCTTATGGAATAGTAGTTAGATAGTATGTTCTCGAATTGGACTTGGAACTGTCTTTCAATTAGGTAGGATTTTAGGAGGGGGTAAATTTAGTGAGGTAGCTTTCTTTTTATTTTATATAAAATTCCGTAGTGCCAGACCTTGTCGAAGGCTTGCTGGGTATCTAAGAATACCGAAACGCACATTTTTCCCTCGAGATTTTCCTTCATCTAGTTAGGTAACTATTCTATGGCATTGCTTGATGGTTGAGTGTCATTCGCGGAAGCCAAACTAGTGCAGAGGAAATAATTCATCTAGTGGTGTTATTCCTTGATTCTGTATAGTAGTAATCGCTCGAACAGTGTAGATAGGAGGGGTGACAGGCTTATCGGTCGGTATGAGCTGGCCTCTTGGAGAGGTTTAGCGGGCTTAGAGGTCATGGTTATAAGTACATATTTCCACTGAGCGGGAAAATGAGAAATAGTAAGCATATGGTTGTATATAGTTGTAATGAGAACTATGGCTGTTTTCGGGAGACGCTTTAGTATGTTTCCTCCTGTAAGATCATAGCCAGGGGCTTTATATGAGCTGGTTGTTTTTATTTCGCTGTAGATTTTTGCAGAAGAAACTGGTCTCAGAAGTAGAGATAATTCACTAGTCGAGTTGAGATATATTTCAATCTCTGCGTCGAAGTTAGGGTAAGTAAATGGTAATGGCGTGAATACTTGCGCGAGATGTTCTCCGAATATCTTTCTTTGGCCGGATCCAACTTCTATCTGGGTTTATTCGGGGTGGTATTAAAGAAATAGGCCTTCTAAGCTTTTTAGTCGCTTGTCAGATATAGTGGTCTACTGGTGATAGGTTAGGTATGTAATAGCTGCATGTAACATTTCTGTTTTCCTGAATAGCATGGAGAAGTCGGTGGGTTAACTTGTTTAGGATAATTTTGTCTCGAGTGTTTCTAGACCTTTGCCTTTTACCGTCAATTCTGCGTTTTTCCACTACTAACTGTCTCGTATGTAGCGGTATATTGTGGATCACAGTTGGTGTAACTTGCCAGGCTGCTTCTTGAACAAGCTTAGTAAGGTACTCTACAGTTTCATCAATTTCTTTAGGTGTGCGCATTCTGCGAGCTGGATTGATATTGTTGATGTCTGTCTTTGCGGTACAAAGTATTGCTGGTGGAGTTTTCCAAATAACATTTGTAGTCAGGGTTATTATAATTGGGGTGTGGTCTGATTCTAGATCAGAGTTGTTTTCAATTTTGCTGTATATGTATGTCATAGCCGGCCTCGGTGGTCTAGTGGTTAGCGCGTTTGCCTTTAGATCCGAGGGACCCGGGTTCAAACCTGGCTGAGGTCGGCGAGATTTTTCTAGCGGGGAAAAATCTGAAAATGCGCCTTCTGTCGGATAAGAAGTAAAGCCGTAGGTCCCGTGCCACTACGATGTGTGACACGTTAAAAATCACTACTGAGGTTGGAATTACCCCAGATAGGCAAAATTCTTAGTTAGGGTGTACAATGGGCCAAATGTGGCCTAAGTGCATAGAGATGCTTGGAAAACCGCGTCCTAGATCTCGCTCTTTCAAAGCAAGCAAGCAAGCATATGTATGTCATAAATATCTTTGGAGACTGCAATGTTCAGCAAATCCGGGATTTTATTAATGTCCGTCGGCGAGTAAGTTTGCTCGCCAGTTGACGTATAATTTAGATGCTGGAATATGGTTTGGAATAGTGGTCGTTCTTTGGTTGTAATTAATCTGGAACTCCAGGCAGTATGCTTGGCGTTCTAGTCTCCTGCTACCAGGAAACGAGGTTCAAGTGAGAGCAGAAATTTTTGATATTCCTCAGCTGTAATAGTATGTCTAGGAAGACAGTAGATGGCTCCGACATTTAGCGGCCAGGAAAGTTAGTTTACTTTTACTGAAGCGCTTTGGATTTTGTTGGCTATGTAAGGTGGTAATATGTAGTGATCTATCGCTGTTCTGATTATGATTACTGAACCTGCATGAACAGTTCGGTCAGGATGATTAACATAGTATATACTGTAGTTTGGAATTCTTATTACTGTATCAGAAATAGAGTGGCTTTCAGCTATCGGTAGTATGTCTGCTTTGTTGTAGTTTAAAAACAGAGTTACTTCGTGAACGTGATTTTTTAGCCCGTTTGAAGTGTCCCTTCTCTTTTTAGAAGTTTTACTATCGCGTGTCCCTCCACATTTGACAGAGTTGTAGTAGTTTGAGCAGTAGGTCTTGGAGTGATCATAGGCTTGACAGCGTGAACACTGAATTATATTGTTTTTCATTGGTGGTGCTTCTACTCTTAATTTAGTATTTTGTACGAACTCTGCTTTATAAATTTCTTTATTGTTTGGTTGTGGATTAAGGTCGATGAAAAACATTGTTAATGCTTCTTTACTTACTCTATGCCTGCTGTTTATGATGTTTCCAACAGGGTGGCCTAGGTATTGTAGTTCATCCTTGATGTCTTGAATAGGGATTGAGTGGTGTAGATCGTCTACGACAGCTCTGTAAGCTCTTTCTTGTTTGCTTTTGGAGCTTCCTGTGTGCATCAATGGGTTTCGTATTTATCGTTACTGTGTTATTAGATAACGCTTTAAGGTAAAATCGTTGTTGTTCGATGACTTTGCTTAGATTATTAGTCATAGCTTTGAAATCTGTAACTCCATTGGTGGAGGGCTAGGGTCTGGAGATTGCGTTTTAGAGTTATTTCTTTGAATTGTTTTCAGTTTGAGCGTTATGTACTGTTTCAGAGAGTGTTTGAAATCTGTTACTAGTGTCTATTGAAGACATGATTTCGACTGTTTTATTTGTGACATTCGTTTTCATTTTTAAGAAAAAATTGCCAGGGGTTTTGTTATCATCAATCTCTTGAGTAATGATCATTGTTTCGTCTTCGTCACTTTCGTTGTTGTGGCTAGTTTGTACGGGTTGAGTGAAAGCTGTAGTGAAAGTGTCATTACAGTTTGTTATGTTTGAAGGTATGTGGTATCGTTGTCTGGGTTTGGTATATTCGAGATGGGTGAGGATTTGGCCGAGTTTAACTTTTCTGGTATACTAAGTGTGGCATTGGCTGTAGTTGGTTTTGCATTGTAGACATCTGTTGAAGATTATTCCAATTGTTTCAAGTTGTTGGATGACCCGGGTGTAGTTTCGGTTGGACACATTTCACTACATTAGTGTTTGTGTTCATACAATATAGTCAAATTGGCATTTGAATTTACACTATGCGTCAATAACCGTATTATCAAACGCGTGCACAAGCGATAATCGCTCGGCCGACTCTCAAGAATTAGGAGAAGGGCACGTCTTTATTCTGTGAAAGTCAACCGAGAATTCGGTACTGTACACTTGAATATTAATAAACTTCCTAGATGACTTGAAGACGCGTTTTCACGATGAGTTAACATTGTTCTGTAAAACATTCTGGAATCTATTATAGCACGTAAAATAAAATGCTTTATTTAGAATTTTATATACTTCTAATAATAATCGCTGTACAGGTTGGCTTGTTTATATTATAAGAACAGGCAGAAATTGTTTTACTTCTTTCTTCATTCCAAGCATTACTAAAGCCTGAAAGCAATAGATGGCGACACGTGACAGATGACATTTTGAAATTGGTTACCAGACCGGCGAAAATGGGGCAAATTTTAATGAAATTGAAAAACAGGAGTAAACGAAGTTATGGAGGCCAAAAGACTAGAAGACTGGATGAATCGAAGTAAATGGCTGTATTCAGACTGGTTAATATATTGTTGTGTGCTAACTCTATTTTTATCTTTTGTTTTAATTTGCTTATTTAATTATTTAACCTTAAGCATGAGGTAAAATACATTTCTAGTTGGAGCAATATAAAATAAAGGCATGGTTAAACCTGTACATTGGGCGCCTATTATCAAAACTGTAATTGAGATAACTCACTCTATCTGTGAATCCTATAATAAATAAATTAGTCTATAAATTGTTTAACCAATACATAAACCAAATAAGTTTTGCACCAACCTGTAGGAGATGATCTCAGGGTTACCGTTATAATTGGAACAAACTGTGTAGACACGAACACTAGGGACAAGGTATAGACACAGCAGGTACACGAAATGCAAGAAAATTTTAACGCTCAGGAATTATATTGTAAAATTCAAAACAGAATTAACAGTGCTTCCTTTTCCACAAAACATATCACTTTTTAAGACTGTATAACATTTGCATGTTTAATTAAAAACCCACCTTGTTTACTCTTGCATGGAGGAATGTAGACTTGGCCTTCTCCGTAATATGGAATTTCAAAACTTCTCACGTTGGCGCGAACCTCGGTCTTGTGGCACGTGGACAAGCTTACCAAATATGACGGCAGCAGCTCATGTTCCATAAATGTGTTCGAAGAAATTGAAACAGTAGAACGTTCTTTATTTAATTTAAACTTTACTAACAAGTAAGTAGATCCGTTTTTCCATTAATTTCTTTTATTGGAATGATGCATAAAATTGTTCGTAGGACTTGTATTCTTAATAATAATATTATGACTTCCGAATTCGACTTTATCATAAACTTTTGCAATAGAGTTTCTTTTTAATATCAATGTAACAAACTTTTATTTAAATTATGTTATTAATATGGATACTTATTTTTAATTATTAAAAATAATCGACAATCGAGGGACGCTTGCTTCATTCTGCGACGAAATTCTTATTTTATTCAAATATGCCCAAAATCTCGGCTGTAAGTTAATTAAAGCACTTCAATAATTTACACTTTGTTTTATTACAAAAAGCACATGTATAATTACACAAATTTACATATTTGTGTAGCTACAGAAAAATCTTGGTGTTAAATAAGTAACTCTGAACTTTTATTTATAAACCTCAACTTTTTCTTGCCCATTGCCAAGGCAACGGAGTAGGAATATGAAAAACTGAATGCGAACCACACAAAATCAGCCAATCAGGGCTAAGCATAAATTGACTAAAATTTAACAAATATGTATAAATTACAATAACTTTCTTATAAATTTATTTTCATTAATATGAAAAACACAACTGTGTTACACATTAAAACATGAACATTTTGATACCTTACTTGTTATACTTTCCAAAATGCACTTAGAACTTCTCAAATATTTTTACATTAATGATTAAAGAAACTCATAACAACTAAATCTAATTACTGTCAAAATCAACGTATAGCTTCTTTACATACACTATCATATTACTATAATAGTTATTTATGATACAAGTGTTAAAAATCTAAAATTATTTTATGAGTAGGAAAGTTTCCGGAACGAGGGCGGCAGCCCGAGTGGAGGAACCTACGAGTAAAATAATGCATTTTTAACACGTTTATCATACAACTTTTTTTGTAGGACTCCGCCTTTCAAAAAGAAAAAATCATTGTTGAAAATTAATATTTGCACAAAATAATCAATTAGTTTTTGGCGGTGAGACGTGAAACAAAAGGTTACTGTTTATTAGTAACGTCAATTTAAGTGAAGTGCAGTTTTTATTTTGTATTGATTTGTAAATGAATCAAGCTTTTATAATGGAAAGTGAAACGCCTGAGGTAGTGCCCCTGGATATTCAAGAAGGTGCTCAACGAGCGAGTCTAGAATTACTACCCGCAAAATCGAGACAGCAGTACAACATCGCCTACAACAAATTTTTAGACTGGTGCACCGTCAAAAAGGTAGCAGGCAAGTTCACAGAAGACATTGTATTGGCATATTTTGAAGAAAAGTCCCACATCTGGAAATCTTCCACTCTTTGGACTCATTTTTCAATGATAAAGTCATCTCTTCATATTAACCGAAACATAGACATTGGAAAATACTACAAGGTGTTTGCTGTTTTAAAACGGAAACCTGAAAACTACAGGCCAAAAAAATCAAGCATTCTGTCATTTTTAACACTAGTGTTAAAAACATTTTTAACACTAGTAAAAAAAATCAATTTTTAAGTCAGGTAACTATGGATTGAAAATATTATTTTTAATGTGAGTCGTACAAAAACATATTTTTCTCAGAAGAAAACTTAAAGTTCAACAAAATTAGAAAATTAAGTGTAACTATCAAATTGATTACAATTTCATTATATTTTGATAATTGCAGCTCAAGAATGCACAAATAAGCCTGAAAACTTTCTTCTTATTATCCAAGTTCACGATGCCAAACCAACATCGATCCAAATGTGGTAACAGCAATATATTGCTGCCTTATGGTATCCCTGAATACTTACAAATTTTCTTGTCTAGTTACTTACTTTGGTTCGTGAATTATATCTTTCAGATTACTCTTTTCATCTAGATTTACGTTAACACGTAGTTAATATCAATTAATATTTGTAGGCATTTATTTCCTGGTTTACAATTACAAGTCGGGTTTTTAAAAACTTTTGCTAAATGTAATATAAATAATAATACAGCTAAGCTATAATTCTGATGCAGACCAGTAATAAGTTACTCATTGGGTAAAATGTTTGAAGCTTTTCGTTTTTATATTCATATGTGTAATTACTTATTTGTTTGTATAATATTGATATTATTTGGTATTCATGTAATGGTTATCCATTTTAGTAAATATTTCTAATGTTATACTTGAATTGTGGGACCATTATTCCAAAATAACATTTATAGGAGTTGAATTCCCTGACAATTATACATACGAGTTAGAGCTACACGAACCAAGGAGATGTATAAGTGGCATATAAGTATATGTTTGTTACTAAAACGTTGTTTTGGTTACACCTCAAGAGAATTCTATTCATCGGAACTACATGGCCGACCCATTTGCAGATGGAAATGAATGTGGAAGTGAAGCACACGTCATTTCAAGCCGACTGTGTAATATCAGCGCTCGAAGCATATTGAACAACAAAATTAAAAATTAAAAATGGGTGTCCAATTAAGGTGGTTAATTTATATGGATTCGCTAAGGCTAAATCTATTGACTCAACAAGTGCTGACATTCTTTATCGCACAATACCTCTGATTGGTAATATTTTAAATGCAGATATCGTGGGTGGACCTATATCCAGAAATGAAAAAGTAGACCATTATAACAATACTACTTTCGTGTAAAGCAACTAGAAATATACTAAATGATTACGACTATAGTGAAATACTATATAGAGATGCTATTGTTTGGGCCGTCCCTAAAGCATCCAAACAATATGGTTTTCAAGTATTTGGAAATATTTATCAAAGGTACGTTTGGATAGCCATTGGAATATCATTACTGGTGATGATGGTGGTTTGGCGATTGTTGGGTATAGTCGCCAAGGATCGAACTGCATCTCAGCAGTTTTGGAGATGTTTTATGGCAATTTTAACAATATCATTGAATGGTTCTGACAGTCTCAAACCAATACCTAGCACTATAGGTGTTCTTGCATTATTTTATTCCATATACTGTATATTGATAACTACACCATTTAAAGCACATTTAAGTAGCGTCCTAATAAGTCCTGTTTATGGCAAAGGAATTACTAGAATAGAGGAGTTTGCAGAATTTGGACTATTATTACTTTTACAGAATTCTGATCATAATCCATTTAATTTCAGTGCAGCATATGGGAACAATGTGCACGATAAAATAGAAAAGCATTTGATAGTAACACCTGAACATAATTTAACTGATACTTTGATACAAATTGCATCACACCGCAACCTAAGCGCATTGATGACTAAAAGAATTTTAAAAATATATTGTATGCATGGAGGTTCTGAAGCTGATGCAATAGATGCTAACCTTCTTAACTTGGAATTTAAACATTACATGCGAAAGCGTCATTATTTTATGCCTACTTTCAACAAAGTCGTTAGACTGGTATACGAACATGGATTTCACGAAAGTATTATTCGCAATGTTGAAAATCAAGTAGGTTATAAAAAGGATGCATCAATTATAGCATCGAATTTTACTCAATTGAGCATAAATTTTATTCCGTTGAGTATTATTTATACTAGAGCTTATTATTTTCCAATTAGCACCTCCTAATTCAAAAGGGCGAGGCTGTTCGGTTGAGGAAGTCCGTCATAAAGCAGTTTATTTAACGTTTGGGACAGGATAACACTCTTTTAGCAGTTTGTTTGGATTCTTCACTATCATCTAGCTTCTTAAATTATGTTTAAAATGAAGGCATTGAGGCCGACTGTGGTAATGGTCTATATTAACTATATAGCTAACAATATCAACAGTTTATTTCCATTGTACTGGAATTAGTCGTAAAATACTGACATTTTGAAACTTTATGTTAAGTATGTGGTCTAGAAGGGCTTGACGGAACAGTTAATACATGAGAGTTCTACGATGAAGGATCTGCTCTCGATTTGAATAGAAAAGTTACAATAGATATGCGTGTGTGCAGAAAATCTTTCTTATACAGCTGCACGTACTTCCCAGAACGATAGATGCAAACCACAATCACAAACGGAATAGTCATTACATTTCCTTCAGAGAGTATTTCGAAGCGGTGAGCTATCATAACGAAATTTCATCACGAACTCTTTAAATATGTTTAAACGTGTGTTTTTATATCACTTGGGTTTTGATGGCTAACTATTAAATATGGGAGAAACCAAGTAAATCTCAACAGGGTCACAAAATGTTTCCTGGTATTTATACAGTCCATAGAATGGATCTCCCCAAGCAATCTTTTTTGGATAGATGCAGGCGCAGATGGGATAGTCGTCATGGCTTTATCTCTGCGCTGTGGAAAGTATCAGAAACCTACCACAGTATAATTCTCTGCGAACGATATGCATGAATTCTTCAGAATATGTTTTTCTTTTCGATCCGGTTTGTAATCGTAGCTGATTCTGTGTCCAGGGCAGACAGTCTATAATTGGCGACTAGTATAGATATCGAGTTACCATTTCAAATACTAAACGGTTAAAGGAAACATGACTACCTACATGGAATGTCCGCGAGTTGAAATAAACCGAAAAATAATAGATCTTTTAAAAATCAACATATGCGGTGCAAAATAGACATAGCTTGCATCTCAGAAACCCATTGAAAGAGCATCAGCCGTTCCCAATTTGCTAACTACATGTTATACTATTCTGTCACAGAAAGTAAAGGTTCGTCCCTGGTGAGGGTGGGGGAGGGGGCGGGGGGCGTTGCCGGTGTAACTCAGAGCCAAAGTCTCGTAATATCTTCGCTGTAATACTATAATGGTTTCAACAAATTTTTTCCTTGACTGGACTAGCGGAGGCGCGATCGATTTTGGCTGCTTATTTGTTTAACTAAAATCATCATTGAAACTATCGGCCCGGGATTCAATACGTTGCTACTACGAGTTTTATCTGTTACCAAATGTGGGTACGGTTTAAATGACCTGAGAATGCGGTTGGTTCTGTGCTGCGATTTTGGTTAAGTAAATGTTTCGTAGGATATTTTAAATTAAATATTATCGTACGATGAGTACTTGGTTTGATGTCAAAGCCTAATTATGAAAATATGTGCAATCTGGCTTGACTGACTAACACCTATTTACTAATTAGTTCTGGAGCTCCAATTATGGACAAAATATGAAAATTAAAGGTCCGATTAACCTGGCCTGACTTCCTAGTTAAGTCCCGATGTTTTTTTCGATCTTCTCCTCGGCTGGAGCTGGACTCCAAATTTCGGTAGCGTTCTTCGTTAGCAGAGTTATAGACTTCAAGTAATGGATTTGTGCTGGGATTCTGAATTTACACCGGGTTCAATTTCTCTAAGCGGCTACCCAGTAGTGGGATCAAGGTCGATGGTGAATGTGTGGGGGAAAACAATTTGGAAATCTACTAACACCCACAGACGCCTCTTTCGGGAACTAAAACGATCTAACATTTGATTGCCAAATGCTAGAACAGTTGCTTCCCGGAAACTCTGTTACAATATGCAATGAGATTAAAAAGTTAATTGTGGAATATGACATAGTACATAAACATATGTACTGAAATACATACGCATGTCAATACTTACGGGATCTATCCACCAAGATCATGTTTTTTACTAGCAATATTAAACCAAAATAATTAGGATAATTAGGGGTTCAAATAACAATCTCATCACCGAAATTGTGTTATAGTTAAGATACGGTTAACGTATTGCGAAAATCTATATTGCAACAATGCAGCGCGAATCCACCAAGAAGTTTCAAATCCTACAGAGGAGCAACATATTTTGATAAAAAAGGTTGAAGCTGTTACCAAGAAGCTAAAAGACAGTAGTAATAGATCGAATATCACCAAAGATGATCAAAATTTTAAATAATGATGGACCGAATATTGTGCACCAACTACCTCAAAGAATCTGGAAGACATGCACATAGAAGATTAGTGCACCTTGTTATATCATAATTACACATTAAGATATCTCACACCACAGTGTTATTGTACATCCTACTGTCTGGGTTGACCACATTTTTGACACATGAAATAGCATCAGAACAAGTTAGTTTCATCAAAAGTTCAGGACATGGAGAAGAATGACTTTATCTTAAGGCTATTCGTAGAGAAAGCATGAAAAAATCCATGTTTCTTTGTTTTGATCAGAAAGCCTTTGACAACGTGTAATAGCCAAAACTTTTAAACATCTTGCAGATGTATTTGATCAAGCTAGTCAGCTGTATGAAAACAATGTTGCCTAGTAAAGATAGAGAACACACACGCGCACACACACACACACACACACACGCACACAAGCAAATGCATTCGCCAAGGTCGTGTACTCTTCGCTCTGTTATACTCTTACAATATCTACAGTGAACTCGTGGTGTCCGTGGTTCTAGATAACTGGTCGGAGTACATAAATTTGGTTCAACGAAAATATCCAATCTGCGTTTTGCCCAAACTACGCCTTCATTGTTAGGTTCAAAGACGAACCCTGCTAACTAGACTCTAAAACTTTAGTGTAATAAAATCAAAATGCAAACAGCATAAACGAAAATATTAAGAGTGCTATCTTGGAAGCAAAATAGGCTAAAGTCTGTATTAAGAAGTAGAAGAAGAAGAAAAAAAGAAGAAAAAGAAGAAGAAGAAGAAGAAGACATCAGTGCATGTAATTTTTACTACAAGAAGGGATACCTGCTCGCTAGTAATACTCAACACCCATTTCCATCCCATACGGAGAAATTGCCAAATACTGGGTATGAACCTCGAAAGACGACTAACGTAATGAAACAAACAGGTATAGATTTTCTGAAAATGTATTTGCTTTAAGGGCCTGCTATAGAAGAATATCATCAAACCAACATGGATATACGGCATACAGCATCGACATTTTGAGCCGTTTCTAATCTAAAGTTCTAAAGTCCGTAAAGAATGCTCAGCAGTTTGACCTAATGAAGCTATACGTCGTGATTATAGCAGTATCACAATAGGTAGACTGTAAACTAATAGATTAATAAAACAATATATAGGCAGATGTGAAATATAGTAGTAGGCAGTAGTAGCAACAGGTTCTGGTTTTTATGGTTGTCGTCGTTTGCAGCGTCTTCTTCATAGTCAAATGGCAGAGTTATGGTAACATCTTACGTTGTATTTAATACCAGAACTATAATTTTTTGCTGTCTCTCGTCACACGTCTCTGATTTAGTGCAACAATATATTTTAGTAATCTCATGCAAACAAGTTTACTATTTTCCATAAGAAGACTAGGCTCGCTGTGCGAACCTCGAAATTGGTAGAAAATTTTCGTGTAATTCTTGGATTTGTATTTTCTCGGTAACCATGCTACTTTAGGTTACATTTAACAGCGCTTCGTTTAGCCACTGGCTAACCAGAGAAAATAACAAGATCACACAGGATATCATATTTTCCCTGTAGGCTTATATTTATCAGATATTCCTGGTAGACTATCTTAGGGCATTCTATTGATTTAATGTTTGCATTAATCTATGTAGTCTTTCATGTTGTTATAGAGTTCAAAAATACGAATCTCGAATATTTCTGGTCCTGATAATCTCTTAGAATATATCCAGCTACTCATTTAAGAAATCTCGTGGTCTAGAAGGGCTTGGCGGAACGGTTAATACAAGAGAGTTCTACGATGAAGGATCTGCACTCGGTGTGAATAGAAAAGTTACAACAGATATGTGTACCTATGTGCAGGAAATCTTTCTTACACAGCTGCACACACTTCCCAGAACGATAGATGCAAACCACAATCATAAACGGAACAGTCACTACGTTTTCTTCAGAGAGTATTTTGAAGCGGTGAGCTATCGTAACGAAATTTTACCACGAACTCTTTTAATATGTTGAAATGTGTGTTTTTATATCACTCGGTTTTTGATGGCTAACTATTAAATATGAACGAAACCAAGTTAATCTCAACAGGGTCACAAAATGTTTCCTGGTATTTATACAGTCCATAGAATGGATCTCCCCAAGCAATCTTTTTTGGATATATGCAGGCGTAGATGGAATAGTCGTCATGGCTTTATCTTTGCGCTGTGGAAAGTATCAGAGACCTACCACTTTATAATTCTCTGCGATCGATATGCATGAATTCTTCAGAATATGTTTTTCTGTTCAATCCTGTTTGTAATCGTAGTTGATTCTGTGTCCAGTGCAGACAGTGTAAAATTGGCAGCAGCTATGTAGATGCGCTATGTAAGCGCTAAGCGGGTTACCATTTCAGATACTAAACGGCTAAAGGAAACACGACTATCCACATGGAATGTCCGCAGGTTGAAATAAACTGAAAAATTATATATCTCCTAAAAATGAACATATGCGTTGCTAACTAGACATAGCTCTCAGCAACTCGTTTGTTAATTACATGTTATACTATTCTGTCATAGGAAGTAACGGTTCCACCCTGGTTAGGGGCGGGGGGCTTGCCGGTGTAACGCAGAGCCAAAGTCTCATAATATCTTCGCTGTAAGACTGTAATGGTTATAACAGATATTTTCCTTGACTGGACTCGCGGTGACGCGCAGCGTCTCTGTAATCTGTTAAATGCACAAAATGTTTATTGTAACTTAATCAATTGCGGCTGGTTTTTTGTTTAACTAAAGTCATCATTGAAGCCATTGGCCCGGGATTGAATACGGTGCTACTACGAGTTTTAATTATTACCAAATGTGGGTACTGCTTAATTACGAGAATATGGTTGGTTCTATAATTTTGCTGTGTTTGTGGATAAGTAGATGGAATCATGATATTTGCCACTTTTTCTGGTCCAGGTTGTCCGGACAGCCTATCTGACCGGTTAATCTCAGCGATAAACCAATGTAAGTGTTTCGTAGGATATTTTAAATGAAATATTATCGTACGATGAGTACTTCGAATGATATTAAAGCCTAGTTTTGGAAACACGTGCAATCTGGCCCGACCAACTAACACCTATTTGCTAATTAGTTCTAGAACACCAATTACGGACAAAATATGAAAATTAAAGGTCTGATTAACCTGGCCTGACCGGCTTATAGGACCTTCAATCTCTTATCTGTCTGGTATGTTAACCCAATTGATAATAACCGGCATAGCCTGTTTGATCTTAATTAGGTTAACCCCAACGGCGAAGTGTTCCAACAAATGAATAAATAATTGCTACACCGTACAGGTACGCTGATTTTACTGAATTCTCCAGCTGGCTGCGAACATTTCGGCCGTTCAACTTCGGCTTGCTGACTTCCTAGTTAAAGCTTCGAACTCTAAGTTTCTCTCGGCCTCCTTTTCGGATGGAGTTGGACTCCAAACTTCGGCGGCTTCCTTCTCTGGCAGAGTTAGACTCCAAGTAATAGATTTGTGCTGTGATTCTGGATTTATACCGGGTTCACTTTCTCTAAGCGGCTCCGACGCAGTGGGATCAAGCTCGATGGTGAATGCATGGAGGAAAACAATTTGGAACTCTACTAACACAGCTGCAGACGCCTCTTTCAGGAACTAAAGCGACCTAACACTTGATTGCCATATGCTAAAACAATTGCTTTCCGGAAACGACGCTACAGTATACAATGATATCAACAAGTTCATTATAGAATACGACATAGTACAAAATAGTACAAAAATATATGGAAAATGCTATGTAGAGAGAGAAGTTCATTTTACTCGGCTCCCTTCTGTGTAATTTCGAGAACTGGGAATCTGAAATATTTACTTCGCAGGATCAAATTGGGACGTGCAACGATACTGCATTTTACAAGACTGTGAAGAGATAAGAACCTAACCAATGGTACAAGAATTCATCTTATGAATGCACTAGTTTTCCCTGTATTCTCTTATGCAACAGAGATCTGTGCGATTCCTGCTGCTTACCGATGGTGAACAGATGTTTTCGAGATGTGGGTTTGGCGCAAGATGCACAAAACACTTTCAACAGCAAGGCGAGGTAACATCTCAAATCTATCAAATATCAACCCTAAACAACAGTTATCATCCACCACTTACCCTGAGATTTTGAAATTCTTCGGACGTATTACCCGAGGCAATCATTCGGAAAAATTAGTTGTTTAACCTGACCTATACGTTCACCCACCAGATGGACCGACGTAATATTTAGGGTAATTGAACTAAGACTAGAATCAGTAGTTCGACTGATATGTGAGCAACAATAGAGAGAGAGAGAGAGAGAGAGAGAGAGAGAGAGAGAGAGCAATCCGAAAAACCGAAGTGGTAATCAAAACCACACATTGGATACGACGTTGAACTGAGAAGGTTGGATTATCTAACACCATAACTGAATCAGCACAGAATGTTATTGTTTACAAATCTCTCTGTAGAAGCAACCATTATACCAGGGAAGTAGGTTACTGAAACTGACTGTACCATATAGTACAAATGCAAGCAAATTAAAAAAATGTTTATTCCATTCATAATTTAAAATATCCTTTGGAAAACCCCTTACCACCACGATATTTAGAATACCTAAATACGTATTTCGGCAATGCCATCTTTAGTAGGAACTAGAACCAACTAAAGTAACTTGACTGTGGAATACCTCTGGAGATAAGTCCTTCACCAAGCCAACAACTAAAGTCCAATTTCATAACCCACTACAAGTTACTATGTATGTATTTTGTGTGTATGTTCAAGACTACTTATTGTACTTTGTAGTATTGTAACATCTAGTTAATGGGCTATCACTTTATTAGCTGTTTCCTAGTGCACATTTAACTATCCAATGTTTGTAGAACGTAAAATGTTTGAAGCTTTTAGTTTTTATAATAATATCTGGAATTATTTATTTATATGTATAATGTCGATATGAGTTTGTTCATCATGTAATGCTAACAAATTTTAGTAGATATTTGTAATGTTATAGTTGAAATGTGGGACTAATATTCCAAAATACCTTTAAACTAGAGCTACACGGACCAACAAGATGTATAAGTACCTTACAAGTTTATGTTTGCTAATAAATTGCATAACTAACAGTGACTGTCTTTCCAATCTTCCGGCATTTGATCTCGAATTAACATCATACCTGAAGCTTGTAATTTCGACACAGTTTCCAAACAACAAAACGTTATGTTTTATAGCAGACGACGTGAAAATATATTCTACATTACTAGCTAAGATAACTAATCCACGCATCATTATAAATGCTAGAAATCCAATTTTATTTTCATCGTCGTTTTACAGTAGCTACATAATAAAAGCAGATGAACATATCTCTTTGAACTGGACACTTAATAATCTTATAGCAAGTGGAATTTGGAACAGTAACGAATCTCCCCGAGGAACCTTCTTAGTAATTACTTCCCCCAATAATAGCTTAAAGAGTATCTTTGAAGTACTTTGGAATTTCGATATAACCAACGTTATTCTGGTTACTCATCAAGAAAATTTACCATGCCATATTTATACGGCGGATCTATTTGCAGATGGAAACGAATGTGGAAGTAAAGCACATGTTATTACGACCCAGCGGTGTAATATAAGCGTTCAAAGTATATTGAAAAAGAAAATTAAATCGTTAAATGGGTGTCCGATTAAGATGTTTCATTTAGATGCGTGGGCTAAGGCTAAATTTAGTGACTCAACACCTGGCGCCGTTCTTTATCGCACAATACTTTTGATTGCTAAAGTTTTAAATGCAGATATCGTAGGTCTATCTACATCCAAAAATGAGAAGGTAGACCATTACAACCATAGTGGTGGTATACTACTTTCAAGTAAAGGAACAAGACCTATGGAACTACTAACTGATTTCGACTATAGTGAAATACTATATAGAGATGCTGTTGTTTGGGCCGTCCCTAAAGCAGAAAAACAATTTGGTTTTCGAGTAATTGCAAATATTTATCAAAGGTACGTTTGGATAGCCATTGGAATATCATTAGTGGTAATGATGACTATTTGGTGGTTGATGGGTAAATTCGCCACCGATCAAACTGCACTTCACCAGTTTTGGAGGAGTTTTATAGCGATTTTGGCAATTTCATTGAATGGCTCGGACAGTATTAAACCAAAAACTAGCACTATAAAGTGTCTTGCATTATTTTGTTCCATATACTCAATATTAATAACTACATCATTTAAAGCAAATTTAAGCAGCGTCCTAACAAGTCCTGTTTATGGTAAAGGTATTTCCACAATCGAGGAGCTTGCGGAATCTGGACTATGGTTACTTTTACAGGGAACTGATCATAATCCATTTAATTTCAGTGTTGCATATGGGAACAATGTGCACCAAAAAATGGAAAAGCGGTTGATAATTACACTTGCAATTAATATGACTGATACCCTGATGCAAATTGCATCACACGGCAACCTAAGTGCGTTAATGACCAAAAAAACTTTAAAAATACTTTGGATGCACGGGGGTTCCGCGGTTGATGTAATAGATGCAAACCTTCTGACTTTAGAAATAATATTGTACATGCGAAGGGGTCATTATTTTATGCCTATTTTCAATGAAGTCGTGAAAATGGTATACGAACATGGATTCCACGAAGGTATTATTCGCGATGCTGAGAGTCAAGCGGGTTATGCAAAAGATGATTCAATTATACCACTGAATATTTCTCATTTGTGCGTCAATTTTATTTTGTTGAGTGTTGGATTGTTACTTGCAACTGCACTATTTATACTAGAGCTTATATTATTTAAATTAGCACATCCTGTTACAACAGGGTGATGCTGTTGGTAATGCTTTAGTTTTCTTAGTCTTCTCTTATGCATTAGTGTCGTAGACGACTTGTGCTGCCAACCAGCGGTGAATAGTAGCCCTCAATGTGTTTATTTCGGACAGGCTACTCAAAATATCCTGGGCACCAAGGGGGCCGTACTTTACAATTTTATAGGATATCAAACATGAGCAACATTTATTTTTTATGGAAAAAGTAGTTGGCCAACGTAGACCTGGCCTATACGTACACCACCAGATGGTAATATCTAGTATAACTCAACTAAGACTTGAAACAGCAGTTCATAAAGTTACGGGAAGCGTTAGCTTTCCTTGCAATTGTTAACATTCGACAACGTATAAGTGAATTAGTTATACAAAAACGTTGAGCAAGACGCAGTTGGTAACGATCAAGGAATACATTAGATAACAAATTTAACCGCTAGCTACATAGATCCCTCGTTGAGTCACGCAATGTTTGTTTTGAATACTATATTACGAGTCTCTCCAGAAAAGATCATTCGGTATGAAGTTAACAAAAAAATTAAAGAGACCGCAACTAAATGTGTCACCGATTAGGAAAACAGATGAAAGTTGGGCCAGAACAGACGAAAAAGAAGTACATGCTAACCTTTGTATCCTTTCCTCCTAGCCCAAGCAATAAAGACACTCAAATAGAAGAATTCCTCAACACTCCTTCCCCAATGCCTCTTCACTTCGGCAGACTTGCAGAACAAAATTAAATCACTTAAAGACTACGAAGCCACAGGTTAAGACCTTGTGGGAGGACAAACACTCAAACACCTATCGTGAAAACCATTGGTACTTCTTACAACCATATAGAATAGAATGCTGCGATTGTCCTATTATCCTACAACATGAAAATTCGCCCAAGTAACGATGATACTTAAATCAGGCAAACTATCCAACGAAAAGACCTATCAGTCTGTTATCAACTATATAAAAGCTGTTCGAAATATTACTGTTGAAGATAATTAAAAAGATAGTGTATCTAAGTAACATAACACCAGATCACCAATTTGGCTCTCACGAGAAACATTCCACAATCCCACAAACACATAGAATTGTAAATATGATAGCAGAAAGCCTGAAGGAAAGTGCAGTGTGTGCCGGAGTATTCTTAGATATGACCCAGGCCTTCGATAATGTGTGGCATACCGGTCTGTTATACTAAATAAAACCAGCTTACCAGCTCTGTTTTACCTACTTCTAAAATCATATCTGCCAGCACAGTAGTACTATCAAACTAAACTCAACAACGTCAAATTTGGATATAACCTAACAAAATCTTTTATTTGTTACGGATATACCTACAACTCAAAATACAATTATTTCCACTTTCGGTGATGACACTGCTCTGATGTCATCAAATGCCAACCCAATAACGGCATTGAATAATATAGAGACTCCCATAAATACTTTGCAAAATTAGCTGGCTAAATGAAGGATAAAAGTAAATTAAGACAAATTCGCTAGTTACATTCACTACAAGTTGCAGCATCTGTACTTAAGTCGCAATAAATAACTCTCCCATACCAATCAAAAGGGAATTCAAATACTTGGGATTTCACCTTGAACAACGACTAACTTGAAAAATGGACATACATGCAAAAATAATTCAATTAAACTTAAAATTGAAAAAAGTGAAGCCTACCTGGACGCAAATCCAAGCGCTGCGTAGGAAACAAAACTATTACCTATTTATGAAATTATTAAGGCCCTATAACTTCTTAAGGAAGGAGTTTCTGCCTAAGGTATATTAGGTTTAATTGGTTTATTTTTACCTAAAGAATCTATGATTAAACGCTGGCCCATTCTTTCTGAGACACCCTGTATAAGATATGAATTGGAAGGCCGACTAAAGTTGTGTGCTATTTTATACTCGCAAGTTGCATTTATGAAGTTGAACTTGTTCAAGGTGCGTCGTCTAATCATCCACAGCAAGTTAGAATACCTAAAACACGTTTAAATAAATTCTCTACTGTACGTCGTTTGTTGATGTAAAATTTATTTAGAATTAGTTAAAATAAACTTTTCCAAAAACAGAATTTATATTTACGAACTTCAAGATTTGAGGTTATGTATATGTATCTAGATTTGGTTTAATCTCGATAATTTATTAATTATTGTACCACATACTGATCTGGTAAGGAAGAATAGTCGTTGTATACTGTAAGAGTGGCAACTACATATTTATTAGTTAATGTTTGTCTCGACACTGCGTGTTCGTCTCTAACAGCATCATGTTTTCTGAAATTAAATTAAGATAGTCAAAAAGTAAACTTTTAGTGCTATTCTACAACCCGTGTTCTTGTATTTGCCCAACAGATCAGCAGGAAGGGAAACATGGTCAGAATCTCTTCTGTTACTCAAAAAACCAAGAATAAAGGTTTTGAAAAAGGACCAATCAGCTAATTCGAGATTCATGAGCTTAGCATCAAACGTTGGACCTCTCAACAATTTTCTAATTTGTAGATCAGTAAATATGTCCCGCTTTAGATTCGCCTCATTCAATTTGGGAAACATTTCCTTCAAACGATTGAATGCCTGACCTGTATCAAGATCTTATACAAACTTCTTCAATTCAATTCAAATACGTTTATTCACAAAAACTTAAGATATTACATTTAATTTATATTGATGATTATAACTTATATCCTGCGTGGGTGGGCCGTTGTAGGAATTGGTCCTCTTCAACCCTGGGCTTCCTTCCTTCCTTGTTGTTTCTTGCTTCTGCTTCTGAGCGTGTGGATTGGGTTCTTGCTTCTTTGGTTTCTGCGTTGGGATAGTATCTGTAAATTAATAAGAGGTGGTGGAGTATTGTCTGTGAGTTTCAACGGTGTTCATCGCATTGTGAGGTGGGTGTTTTTAACAAGGTCGAGAAGGTCGTCTGGGAGCTCTGGATACAGACTTGATAAGAGGGTGGCGGGTGGGGGTTCGGTTTCCTGCGGGGTTTTCTGGGGATTCGGTAGTGGCGTTTGTTAGAAATTCGGAGAGTCGCTTCGGCTATAGCGTTATTGCCATTGAGGGTGCGGGTAATGTAGGAATTTTGAAGCTTTTGGAGGCGGCGGCAGATTAGGGTGTGATGCCTGGGTTTTCGTGAATTAGTATGCTGGAGTATCGGAAGTCTAACAGGAAAATCCGACGCAAAATCTGTCGTTCGCATTACCGGCTTTGTTCTAGGGACGAGGTGGGAGGGAGGCGTAGATTGGGGCACGGTATTTGGTTATGGGGCGGATGAAAACGTTGTAAGTATGGTGGATAGTGCGAATAGGACGGAGCAAGTAGAAGCGATTGCGAACTTTTTTGAAGGTTTCTCGGAGGTCTGGTAATAGAGAGCAGGTTTGAGAAAATGCGATTCCAAGATATTTTGCTTGGTTTGAGAGGGGCAAAATATTGATGAGATGGGGGTCGAAACGTGGATTCCTGCACATGTTGGGGTACCTGAGAAGAATTGGATTTGTTGGCATTGTGTTTTATCCGCCCATTGCAAGTCCAAGTGTGGATTCTATTGAGGGTTGTTTGTATTTATCAGGAGGCTAATACAGAAGTGCGTCGGGGAAAAGCCTGGTTTGGTTCTGGTTGGATCTGAGACTGGAAAGTCGTGGGAGCAAATGATGTAGAGTAGGGGGGACAGAACTGCTCGTTGGGGGCGCCGGAGTGGAGGTGAACAGGGAAAGCAAATGAGTTTTGGACTTAAACTCTGCAGGAGCGGTTGTTGAGAATTGAATCTACTAGTTTGATGAAGGCGGGATTGAGGTTTAGGGCGCTAAGTTTGTGGATAGGACCGTCGTGTCACACCTTATCAAATGCACGTTCTATGTCTGGAAAGGCGGCGAGCGTGCACCAGTTCAGGTTGGCATTTTTGATCGAGTCGGTGTGAAATTCTATGATGGGGTCGGAAACCAAATTGTCCGGTGGGGTGAAGGTTGTTAGATTCTAGGGTTTCTCTGAGGCGGAAGGTCATGGTTTGATCCTGGATTTTGCCCATGATGTTGAGAAGACGAAGGGGTCTATAAGAAGTGGGATTTTTGGGTGGTGTTACTGGAGTTGAGATGGTGGATGGGCTTTAATTTTTGGCCGGTTAGAGATTGGAATTTGACTCAGAAAGGTTTCCCGTTGCGGTAATCTAGAGATTGACAGGGGTTGATACATTGGGTTAAACGGAATTCGTCTATATCGCAGCGGATTTATGAATTAAGTCGGTTGAAATTGGTTTTGAAGTTGGGGATGGGTTTGGTCGGAACATGGAGGGTTCTGGCTTGAATTAGAAGGGAGGTGAATTTTGAGATTTCGACTTGGGGTAGTCAAAGATTGTGACAAATTCTGATGGCGGCCGGGGGGGGGGGAGAAAAAGACAGATTTGAAATTACGGGGAGATGATCAGAAGTAACTGTTCTGCCGATGGAGGAATCAAGGTTTCTGAAGGGGATTAGATTGTCGGTGACTCTAAAATATGAGCTACGATAGAGCACTCGTTATGGGTTATGCAAGTAGGGAGATTGTTTGGAAGGGGGCCGAGGGGAGGATTATTCAGAGAGTTGACTAGAAATCTACCGTTTCGGTTTATGATGATGTCATTAAAATCTGTATGACGGGAATTGAAATCACTCATGATGATGCAGTGATTGATTTGGGAGGCGTAATTGAGCAAGTTATTAGAAATATGGGAGATGGGGCTTTTGTAATAACAGATGGAAGGTAGGTATTTGGAGATTATTAATGTGAAGGTTTACTACGACAACTTCGATGTTCTGATGATGCCAGGAGATCAGTATGGCTACGCTATATAGGGCATTGCAGTTTAGATTGGGCTCTTGATAACGTTGAAATCTTGGGAAATTGATGTTGCGTGCACTTCGGGTTTCTGTGTTAGCGAGGACAGAGATATTGTCGTTGCAGAGGAAGTTCCTGAAGGGTTGAAGTTTAGGGGGAAGTCCGCAGAAGTTTACGGTTCCGAAAGTGAGGTTGTGAGCCATTAAGGAAGTCAGGTGGCTGGAAAAAAAGGGGCGGTTAGGGGGGTTTAGTTGCAGGTGAAAATTACTTTGTTTCCAGAATGGGAAATTCGGAGGAATCCGTCTAGGCAAAGGCGAGCGGATTGCTCGAGGGTGGTCTGAATTTTCTGCTTCAGCAGGGGGAAGAGGTGGAAAAGGGTTCTGGTGAGGAAACGAATAAATTGTCTCACCGAAAGAAAGGGCTCATGGGTCTGGCTTTCATCCATGTCTGAGTTTTCAGGGTCGATATTTGTTTCAATTATATAGGTTGGGACAACCGAGGTTTCTGGGGTGATGCTTTGGGGTTTGGGTAATCGAGGGCAGTGGGGACAGATAGGGGTTTCGGTTGGCCATTTGCCGGAGGGTGGTGATTTGGGCAGGTGGGATAGATGGGTTTGCTTCTGCAATCCGGAAGGGAGTGCCCGAATGTAAAACAGTTAGGACACTGGAGAGGTGTGGGGTAAGGGGGTGGGAGGGTTCGCAGGGGTGCTTGCAGCCGAAAAGATGGAGGCCGTTAATGAGGAGATCATCGATGGTGTTTTTGTCGGATGAGATTATCCGAAACATGGTAGGATGTCGGTTGGTTTTTTTTTTTGAAATAATACGCCAACACTTTTAATTCTGGCGCTGAGGGCATTGAAATTAACGTCCTCAGGAGCCATGTCCTGATCAACGACACGAACGACAATTGAAACAGTTGGTGGTTTCTTTGGGGCTTGAGTGGTGGATACCTTGCAGTAGAAGCGGCAAACTTCCAGCGTTTTGCTGTTGGTGGCGATGCGAAGTTTGGACTGGGTGAGACCGTTGAGAGGTAGTAGGGTGATAAGGAGAGCGGTTTTATTTTATAATTGACAACAAGGGTGCGGATACCTACTCTTGAAGCCTTGGGAGATCACGAGCGAGTAGAATGCTTTTTGGGAAGCAAAATTACCAGGAATGTTTTAATTGAGTATTTGTATTACTCGGCCTGAGATACTGAGGAAGATGTGGATGTGTTGCCGGAGCGTGGGAGGCGGGCAGATTCTGGGTGAACAATCGATAGCAATGGGGTTGGAACATTCTCACTTGAAGTTCCCTGGGTGCTGGAGGATCGGGCTGCTGTGGCGGCGGTAGAGAGGTTGGCGGCGGTGGAAACGGCGGCGGCAGAAGCGGTGGCTGCCGATGCGGCGGAGGCGGCAGCCGAGCCTGCAGCGGTGGCACACTTTGGTTTCGAATCTTCGCTTCTTTAAACTCTTGGTCTGGACAGGGCAAATTTATATTCTTCCATTGTGGTGCTATTAGATGCAGCATGCAGCCGTCTTATCAACTAATAACTATGATCACGTTACATATTTAAATGACAGTTTAGGATTAGAGCTAAGCTTTAAGGATATTCTTATTGCAAAGCATTTCTACACTAATTTAAGGAAAACTGTGTACTTCTAAGTAAGATGTCATGGATTAAATTGAAAACTTTGTGAAGTTGTGTAATAAAAGTTATAATGATAATACAATACAGTGAATTGTTGTTGTTTAGTTTTACTAATTATTTTATATTTTTGCAAAGCGTTATGAGTTTGAAGGCAACTGAGGGAATCGACCATAACTCGTCCAAAAATACTGCAGCTGCTAACAGTAATCCAACTCCCAATAATATAAAATTACTACTTAAATGAAACATGTTTAAAGCGATGATAGGTGCATTCTTCACAAAATTCGTTTCAAATGCTTGTCTTATAATCCTGTCATGAAATTCGTGTTCGTATATCCTTCTTACCAGTTTGTTAAAAGTATGCATAAAATAATTACCCTTTCTCGTATAATACGTCACTTCAAATGTAAGTAATTTGGCATCAATTGTGTCAATCTCAGGACCACAGGCTCTGCTGGCTCTGGGCGTACTAAGGTTACGATATAGCACAATTTTTCTTAGGGAATCGGATGGGTTTATCATAGGTGTAAATACCAAGCGTTTTTGTAATTTTGCGTACAACTCATGTCCGTATGCTTCAGTAAAATTCAATTTACGCATAGCTCCGTGTACCAACAGAGTTAGTCCTGAATCTGCGAGTTTCTCCACTGTATTGATATCTTGGTCATAAATAGGCCTTGTTAGGGCACTAATTAAGTTCGCATTAAATCTATTTGCAGGCAATATATTGAATAAAATAATGCAAAAAATTTTAATGCGTTGATTTTTGGTCTGAAATTATCAGAACCACTTAATGTCATTGCCAAAATGGCTAAGAAACTTCTCCAAAATTGCCGAAAATTGGATTGATCGTCGACGTACTTTGCGATAAACCACCAAATAATTGTTACCAGAAATAGTGACATTGGGATAGCAGCCCAAACTTGCCAATGGTAAATATGAGCGATTATTCGAAGGCCATATATTTTATCAGCTTTAGGTATAGCCCACACTAATGTATCGCTGTATAATATTTCACTCAACTCATAGTTTTCTAGTAATTCATACCCTCTAGTTAATCCTACTGACAGTATGATAGGATCGCTGTGGTTGTCATCTTTTTCATTTTCATTTTTAAATGGAGATAATTTTATATCAGTTTTCAAAATTTTGGTAATAGTAAGTACTGTCGTATATGCAACAGCACCAGGTGGTGACTCTTCAATGGATCGTGACTCTGATCGGACAACCGTTCAGATTGCTAATTGTTTCGTTAAATCTAATATTGTTGCCGGTATCACAAAAATGGCTAATAATAACGTTCGATTCGGTCCCACATTTATTTTCTTTGTCAAATGGGTTGGATGTATAAAGCTGAATAGCTGAATGTTTGGTGTAAACAATTAACAAAACGTTGATTATGTCGGTGTACCAAAGCTTTCGAATATATTCTTCAAACTCCTTCTTGAAGACGTTATTACCAGAAATCTTCCACGAGGGGATTCATTTCTGTCCCAAATTAAACTTGTTTTAAGTTTACTCAGGGTTTGCTTTAAAGAATTATGGTCGTCAGCATGTATTATGTATTGACCGTAATATGGCGACGACATTAAAATGGGTTTTTCAATGTTTATAATAAGAAGTGGATTATTAATCTCAGTGCTAAGTACAGGAAAGTACTTATGTTGTGAAAAAAAATATAGAGTCTCGTTGCTACCGAACAATTTTAGAATTGTAAGTTTCAAGCACGATGTTAATTCGGAATTAATTTCTGGAGGAATTGAAAGCGGGCAATAATTATTCAGTAGAAGCGGTAGCAATAGAAAACTTGTAGTTTGCTTATACATGTCTCCCATTGAGATAGCACTAAATTGAGGATAATTTTCATGTTCACGTAAATGCGACAACGAAATTATTTAAATGTACTCATATTGCGCTGCTACTTAGTTTCCTGAATAAATAACATTTAAGAAGTATATTTAAACAAGTGATTACAGACATGGCAATGAATTCACATGGGACTACACGAATCAATACTTTGTTCAGACGAAATGGTATGGAGGTATATAATCACTTGTTTAAATATGATTTGTAAATGTTATTTATCCAGCAAACTTAAATTAGCAGCGCACTATTGGCATATGTTTACAATTTCGTTGCCGCATTTGGATAAATATGAGAATCATCCTCAATTTATTATTATTTCTACGCGAGACATGTATAAGTAAACCACAAGTTTTCTACTACTAACGTCTGTATTGAATAATTGTTGTACACTTCTCATTCCTTTAAAGACTAATTCAGGATTAGCAACTTACAATCAAACATTGTTCACCAGTAACGATATTAGTAGTTGTCGTGTGAGAGTTGAGCCCCCAAGGCCAAGTTAAGAATGGTCGTAGCAGGTGTATGGTAATGAGTGTGTACCTGTGAGGTGTGTAAGGTGAGAGAGTGTATGTAGGTGTATGCGTGGGTGTGAATGAGGTGTATGTGTGACAGGTGTGAGAGGTGTGAGAGTGTGTGAAAGTTGAAAATGCGAGAGTGAAGGAGGAGCGAGATGCGAAATGTCGAATGGTGTTAGTAGGTCATGGTGTGAAAAATGTGTTGAGTAAGTATAAAATGAGAGTGTTATCAGTGTGTGGGGTCAGGAAAGTTGAAGACTGGTGTATGAAATAGATAATAGGAGCGAGTATCAGTTTGGGGGGTCAGCAAAGGTCATGAATGGCGTATGAAATAGATAATTTTAATGAGTAAATACAATTTTGTGTGTGTGTAGGGTCAGTAAACTTTATTTAGGTCAATATGAAAAA